>JBBPMD010000066.1:0-63762 GCA_038090095.1 Zangia roseola
CCGCCGTAATCAGAACCACCACCAGAACCAGAACCACCACCAGAGCTAGAGCTTGAACTGCCACTACCAGCTGGACCGATATCACGCTGACATGGAGAAGTAGTTGGTCAGCGACATGTGAAAATGGACGACAGAGAGAGGGCAGAAGGAAAGAAAGGGCACGATTACCCACTTTCATGTCACCATTGCATTTCGCGTTCCAGCTGTTGATGACCAATTGTGCTTCAGATTCGCCTGAGAGGGAGATGCTGACGGAACAATTCATACAACCCTCCAACTGGCTTCCAATTGAAGTGGTGCACAGGCAACTGGTGCCGCAGGTCTGAACACCGCAAGTCAACTTATGGGGAAATAATAAGGCAGTGAGCGTGCGCACAGTGATGATGTCTAACACTTGACAGGAGGTTTGACATTCAGGAGGAACATGACTAGAGTCAAAGCTCAGACGAACAGCGAGCCCATTCCAATTGGATGTGGGACTCGAAAAAGAAGCTAAGACAAGTACCAGTTAGGACATAATTCGCAAGAGTGAATAGAAATACATGACGGTACTTACAGTGGGCGATGAAAGGAATTGCATATAGGGGGCGAGAAATTTGGACCATTGTGGAGGTTAGGTAGATTATAGTAAAAGAGGAGTAGTTTAGAAAGAACGTGACAATAGCTCACTCTCTCCTAAACACTAAGCGCCAAGGCCAGGATGGTCACATCGGCAGGCACTTTCTGTCACGACAAGATAGGAGCGGTCCACTACTGCACGAGTAGAGGAAGTGCGTGGTGTTCGAAAGGTACGTTGTGCCCGGTTGATCCTTGCTGGGGAGAGGTCCCTCGCCTGGGGTGATCGTCTGTCCGACGCCGAGAGAACAAGTCCCCCTCACGCTAAGTACATGAAGGCATCCGCGAATTGAATTTTCGGGGGTTTCTTTTGCTACATCCAATGCTATAGATGTTGTCATCAAGTCGTCCAAGTATGACGATAGCTAAATGTCGAAGTTCGCAATTCAGTTTCTGGGTTAAAATGAGACAGTGAACACGTACTTCAGAAAGGTACCGCTCCTTGGCTCGCGACTCATCAGAGCAGGAAGCAGGTAGAAGTGAGCTCGATAGCCTCCAGCCGGATTGCCGTTTTTGGGAGCTTTCACTTTGCAACGTTTTCTGTATGGCAGAACTAAAAGCTACACGAAAAGCAGAAAGGAACCTCAAAAAGGCGCGGATCGCAAAGCACATTGTGGCAGAAAAAGGGATTCCGTCAGATCAACTTTCGAAGAGCAAGTCCGAGCCGTCCGTCTCTCTCCCTCCAAAAGAAAAAAGAAAGCGGAAAGAAATCCAAAAGGACACAAGGGATGCTCCGAAACCCTCACCAGAAACCGACCTGCCTTCGTCTTTTGTCGTCGTCGCAGGTTCCTATGAAAAGCTGCTCTACGGGCTCGACGGCACGGTCATGTCGTCCGACACTGGCTACGAGTTTCATTTAAAGCCCATCTTCATCTTTCCTGCACACGTCTCGTCCATCAAGGTCGTCGCTGCATCACCAGATGGAGGGAAGTGGCTAGCTACGGGAAGCTCGGACGAAATCATCAAGGTGTGGGACTTGGCAAGGCGGAAAGAAATCGGTGGTCTGATGCATCACCAAGGTGCGTGCTCGTTTAGATACCAGAGAAAACGAATCGACGCGACCATACGTAGGGTCTATCACGTACCTTCAATTTCCGACACGGTCTCATCTGCTGTCGGCATCCGAGGATGGCACACTTTGTCTTTTCCATGCGCGAGATTGGACTGTCCTACGTTCGCTGAAGGGACACAAAGGTCGCGTCAATTCTGTTGCCGTTCATCCGTCTGGCAAAGTTGCGTTGAGCGTTGGGCATGACAAAACACTCCGTATGTGGGATTTCATGCGCGGCAAGGGTTCGGCGAGCACGAAATTGGGAAAAGGTGAGGCACTTGTAGTTGATGGAGAGTGTCACTCAAGACTACACGCAGAGGGCGAGGTTGTCAGATGGTCATTGTCAGGCTCGATGTTTATAGTCCAGTCCTTGTCTTCACTTGACGTGTTTTCTACGGTACGGATCGCCATCCTTGCAGGCACAATACCATGCTCATCTCCCCGTATCAGGATATGGTTTTGCGACATACCATTACACATCCATCAAGAATACACAGTCTACGATTTTGTAAACGCGTAAACGGCGATGGCGAACTTTTATTGGTCGCAACGGAAGATAAAAAAGTATCGATATACCAAGTCTCTGAAAATCCACAAACCTCACCTACGATAATCGCTGAGCTGATTGGCCACTCAAATAGGTGCATTGGGATATTCCAACTGCAAAATAACTCACTGATACCGTACTAGAGTAAAAGCAGTGGAGACAATTGTTCTCGCACTCCCGAAGACTGGATCAAGAAGCGGATCCACTCAAGAAACGACAACTATTGTCTGTACTATTTCATCTGATGGGAAGATATTCGTGTATGACTTGGCAGCATTGCCTGCCGAGACGAAGGAAAAACTGCAATTGCGTCCGGTAGCGGAATACGACACAAAGGGGACTCGTCTGACTTGTTTAACGGTCGCTGGGGGTAAATCTGCTGGAAAACCAATTGCTGTGAATGGAAAGCGGAAAGAAAGAGGGGACACCGATGATGAGGGAGAAGCGGAGCAGGAGCCTCAATTTGAGGCAGATCCAAGTATGGAAGTGGAGGGAAGCGACGACGACGACGAGTCGTAAACGGTACTGCACCTCAGATTAGGGATCTTTACTATAACCTTTTGTTCTTCGTAGCACTTCGGTGAATGGTGTAAAATAAGACACTGCAGATAGTTAACCCCGTTATCGCAGGTCGACATATAGTCGTCTGCCCTCTGGGATAACCTCCGAACGCTGGCCCGCTCCTTACGAACACCATTATGCCGAGGTCGACCTGTCAACCTTGTGTCTGTGTTCTTCTAAACTGGCCCTGAGTCACTGATTCTTCCGTCTGAATTCATTGCTCGTCGCCTGAACAAGTCCGAGAAAGATCCTGTACTTACTTCAGTTTCTTCCGAGCTTCACAGCATAGTTCGATATGTAGCCAGGACATGTTCTCGTCACGTTCCTGGCTCTTCACTCATTACCACCTATGGTGAATGTACATATTGTACTTCCCCTTGTCCAGAATTAAGGAAATGTGGCGGCATTGCTTGATTCATGAACGCTCACCTGTCGGTCTAAAGCCTAAGGGACAGGAGCATGGTCCTGACATCGGGTTGAGGGAGCTCAAATTGACAGATTTCCGCCCCAAAGCGCCGCAGGGACCGAACTTGAAACCAAGGACGCGACCAGTTGTCTAGTATGATTGACAGCTGTCACCCGCCCACTGTGGCATTACAAATGTTAGTACATAGTTTGTCGGTCCTCCGAATCGGACCTAGATGATAGTCTCCCACGGAGGACTGCAGTGCATGTGGAGGCTCGGGCTGTTTCTATCATGTACTATGCACTGTCAAGGTCCCAACTGCCAAAACGTCTCGGTCAATTGCTCACATATCCATCTGTGGAGGAAGTTAATCAAACTTCGATTTGGCTGTTACGGGGAGGTTAGTGAATCGTGACTGCCCGAGTCATGCTAGGAGAACTATTGTACACCACCGTCACTTTTGGTACTAACCGACGTTACCTTGATGCTCAGTACACTGGCAAAGTACTGTACCATCATGTTCACGCTCGAATTAGCTGGTAGGACATACGCTTCATTTCTATTGACGCGGTGCGTCTGCATATTACTTACTCTAAGTTGTTGCCACTCATCGCCAGATATACAGACCTGAGACACACGGACGCCCCTGTGATGTTCCTAACTCCGTATATGCAGCATTTGGTCGACGTCTCGTCCAGCTCCACCACACGAAATTGATTCGTTCCTGTCTGTCAGTGCAACCAGCAATTATCTACTCCACTCCCCAGGCCCATGGTATGAATCCGCCATCTCTTTATACAGCCTCTTCCGGGTGCCTTATCACTCCTGTGAAGAACATGGTTGGCGGGGTGCGCGAGCGATTGCCATCCGCCCATGTCGAGTGGCACTTTGCTATGGAAGTTGAATTGCATCACGCAAGGAAAGGAAGTAGAGGCTGGGCCCTTCCAACAGGACCTGTCATTATGCCTCATCGATCATCGGGGTCCTCGAATATAAAGGAAAGCACGAGCAGTCCACAATCCTTCATACCAGCTCTCTCATAACATCTAAGATGTTATTCCCTTCCTTACTCGTGCTATCTTTGTTCGTTTCTAATGCACTTACGTTCTCGATCTCATACCCTCCGGGCAACACCAACATCAAATCCCGCGTGCTGGGTCCTAATGCCCAACTGACTCTCACAAACGTCAACATCGCACCAGATGGATTTAACAGATCGTAAGTCGATGATAATTTATGATTATTATATTCCTGAGGTTCCTCAGATCTGTCCTTGCGAATGGCGTATTTCCTGCACCGTTAATTCAAGCTCAAAAGGTACGGTGATGATGCTAACTAGATCGCGTGCTCATGTCCTTCTAGGGAAATCGACTTTCCCTTCAAGTTGTCAATCACCTTACAGATAATACCATGGACGTAGAAACTAGCATCGTAAGTAATCATACAGTTCATTTTTTTGACCTGTACCCTCATGCACTCCCCAAAGCATTGGCACGGAATTTTTCAAACAGGGACTAATTACGCTGATGGTGTTGCTTGGGTTACACAATGCCCAATTCAACCTCAGAAATCGTTTTTGTACCAATTCAACGTCGGCAGTCAGACGGGGACTTATTGGTACCACTCTCATTATTCAACTCAGTACTGTGACGGACTTCGAGGACCACTGGTCATCTATGATCCCACTGACCCGCTGAGATCAATGTATGACGTTGATGATGGTAAGGTTTCTATTAATTTGTAAATGTGATTTGTATTAAAACATTAAAACTGTGAACAGCGAATACGGTTATAACCCTCTCAGATTGGCGAGCAAATTTTCGTGTAGCAAATGTCTTGAATTGACCTGAATTTAGGTATCATACACCAGCTCCCCAACTCGGAAATATCTTTGGCCCGGTCATTTCGGATTCGACTTTGATCAATGGTCTTGGCCGCTATGCTGGTGGTCCAGCAAGCCCGCTTGCGGTGATCAATGTCCGACAGGGGTTGCGCTACCGCTTCCGTGTTGTCAGCATGTCCTGCGATCCATGGTTTAACTTCACAATTGACGGCCACCGGCTGAACATCATCGAAGTAGATGGGAATGAAGTGAATCCCGTACAAGTTGACTCGTTACCCGTTTTCGTTGGCCAACGCTACTCCGTGGTTGTTACAGCAAACCAAGCCGTTGGTAACTATTGGATTCGCGCCGGCCCACCAGGTGGCAATTTCACCGGCGGTTTGAATTCAGCCATCTTGCGATACAATGGAGCACCAGTACAAAATCCCACGTCAGCACCCGGCCCGTATCAACTCACATTTGACGAAGGCAGTCTTCACCCATTGATCAACCCACGCGCTCCCGGGGTGCCCGGAATTGGAAATGCGGACGTGAACATCCAACTCATCCCCGGCATCAATGCGTCAAGGTTCTTTACTTTCAACAATGTGGCCTTTGAAGACCCTCCTGTCCCTGTGCTTCTCCAGATCCTTAGCGGTAACTTGCATCCTGCGCAACTGCTGCCCAACGGAAGTATATACGAGCTTCCCCCAAACAAGGTCATTGAAGTCAGCTTCCCGAACATCTTCTTACCACCCGGTGGCCCCGTGAGTGCAACGTTCTTGAAACGTCTGTCCAAGCTGACTCAGTGACTTTTTTAGCACCCAATCCATTTGCATGGCGTATGTGATCCACCTTGATCATCGCGTGTCCCATACTTTTAACGTGTTTTATAGCACGCATTTTCCGTCGTGAGGCATGCAGGGAGCAACACCACCAACTTCGTGAATCCTGTCCGACGTGACGTCGTGTCTATCGGAAGTGCTACTACCGACAATGTGACCATCCGCTTTACCACTGATAACCCGGGACCTTGGTTCCTCCACTGGTGAGTGACTGCAGTGAAGAATCCTACTCGGCCGCGTCAGATCTCACACCTGATTTCTAGTCACATTGACTGGCATCTTCACCAGTGCGTTCACTCGCCCCAACTAACATTAATTTTAGTTATTGACACGTGTTATAGCGGTTTCGCTATCGTGTTTGCAGAATCGACGGCTCAAGTGTCCACGGAACAGGTTCCGCGTATGTCACTCCACCGTGCAAACCAACCTTGCAGATATTGATCCCTTTCACTACAGCCGCCTGGAGACAGTTGTGCAACAATTAGAATTAGCCCCGAGTACAATAGTACTTGGGAGGTACGTGAACGTCTCAAATTGCTCGTGAATAGGACTCAATTCCACGTCGGTTCAGGGGCCTCGTCTTCTCGGTGTTATCGACTTAAGCTTATTTATTGCTAACGATTGCCGTATGGTTCTCAAAGGATGGGGATATTATTATGATTATGACACCGTACCGTCGATATTTATGAGCTTCGATTTTATTTATACAAGGTGGCGAGGTATACAGAATATTAATGTATATTGGAATGCTTACAGAGCCGCTGAGACGGAGTGCTTGTGAGACAGGTCACGACCCAATCTTCGTCAAGGGTATCGGGTAGCGGAAAGCCCATCCTGAACAACGACACCACAAACCCTGCACCAAAAATCCAAGTGAATAAATGCCAGAAGTGATAGCGCATGCCCCCTTGCAAGCCTGAAAGTAGACAGGATAGTCGCCAGCTACATATGTTGGCCCTTCGGACAAACTCACAAAGACGGGCATGGATGCTTGAATATATCCTGGGCACGTAAGCGTTCCCGAGAGGAGTGAATTAACACTTTCCCGCTGGTTAATTCTGTTGGTCACCAGGGAGAAAGGAATCTGGTGCAAACATGAAACATGGTGAAATCCAATCCAACTTGACGAAAGTCGAACATGTACATGGGTGCGTAGCAAAAACGGCCTCGTAGACGAGAAAGATCCAACCAATGAGACCGAGGATGAGCGGGACTAAGGCCGTAGCCGAACCCCACGGTACTGTGATAGGGCCGCCCCATGTTAACCCGACCGTACATGCGACGGTGTTCAAGATAACAAGAAAGTTGCCTCTGTCAGTGAAAAATCGGCAAGAAAAAATCCAAAAGGAGGGTGAAAGTCGTTGCAACGAGCAAGATGGGAAGATTGAGGTCTTACCATCACCTGAGTATTTCAATCGTTCTGTACAGGACTCTGCCCTGTGTCGCGAGGCAACCACCAACAAGAGGACTGCAGCAAGACACCGGATGCCACGTAATGGTCAGCGTGGTGTCTTGTCAATGTGTTATAGTCGCAGTCCATATAAGTAAGCCGATATAGACATCACGCTCGTGCATCCACCACCGAGTCCTTGCAGGGTCCTTCCTGAGATGAGCGTGTGCATCCGAGTGCGAAAAAGCCCTATAACGCCAGAATGGTAGGCCGACGCCGACCGAAGGTCTGAGCCAACTGGGAGGAGGCGGTCGAGGTGAAGATCAGCCACCATGGTTCAAGTGGTCGTAGCGAGATCGTGGAAACCTAACAATATTTAACATAAGCCTATGTAACAAATACTGCCACTATACAAGTCTCCATAATGAACTCTGCACGGCTCAAACGTAAACTTGGCGACTTGGGCGTCGATACGTCGAGCAGGAAAGCCAACGAAAACTTCTGCTTGGTACGCTGTTATCTTACTCTTTTCCCACTCTCGTGCCACTCACGGTCCTCTAGATTGGCACACCCCTTCCACCTCTCGAAAAATCAAAAGATACAGGCGAGTTCGTACCACTTTGGAAGCAAGAAGTCAGTTGCTGCTCTTCCGTGTGCTATTAATCTGATGGGTCGTTTCTAGGTGAGAGATGAAAAGGGCCGAAGAAGATTACACGGGGCTTTCACTGGAGGTTTCTCTGCCGGCTACTTCAACACGGTTGGTTCCAAGGAAGGTCCGTGCAATCGTATCCTGTTCCCCATCATGGCCTGTATTCGACGTTGTATCTAGGATGGGTACCCTCGACGTTTGTGTCGTCAAGATCGGACCGTGCCAAGGCTCGCGCCACAAAACCAGAGGACTTTATGGACGAAGAAGATGTCGCCGAGCTCCGTGCAGACCAGACACTTGTTAGTGAACACGACCAGATGGATATCCTCGGGGGCACCCAAGCTGAGAGAGCTCGTAAAGCACCAGTAGATGACAGCCAGAAAGAGTGCGTCGTGCTTAACTTGCTCGCGTATCCTAGCTCACGTACATCCTGGCAGCCCAATCACCCTCGCACTCGAACAAGCCATGTTACCTGCGGCAAAGGACTCGGCCGGAGGTCAGATTCTGAAGAAGATGGGCTGGAAACCGGGTCAGGGTATAGGTCCTAGAGTGACGTGGCGGCAGCGCGAGATTCAGCATGGACGTGATCCAGACAGGAGTGGTCCAGATGTTGACGACGAAGCCAAGAAACATACTTATCCTCCAAAAGATACACTACCGATCATCGTTCCTCGCAAGGATAATTTTCATGGCCTTGGGTACGGCAAATCTCTGGGACTTCATGCAAGTTTGGGGATCCATGGTCAAGAAACGCGGCCCACGGAAGGTCCACGGCTCGCAGGTATGTGGCGAAGCTCGCTTTTACACGTGTAATTCCTCATACTGCCTCCTAAGGTGGCTTCGGACTTGGCGCATTAAACGACGCGGACGAAGATGATTTAGACGTCTATGATCACAACGCGGGTCATGGAAGAAGTCGGCACGCTTTCGACATTAATGATATGCATGATGAAGAACGCGTATCCGTTGGAGGTCGTGGGTCTAAATCTACCCGTACGACCGTCCTTGCACAAACGGTACGCCTTATCTTTTGTTTCCGGGGTTCGTACAGTATTGACAGTTTTCAGACGAAATCAAGCGGTGCTAGTGTGTTCCGTGACGGCCAACCTGTAATCCTTGGGTTTAGACTTTCTGAGAAGCCAGTCGCAGAAGACTTGTGGTAAGTCGTTTGTAGAGCAACGGCCTCCCTTGACCCATATTGGCCATTCAGGTTCCCTTCTCCCGAGGTACCAAAAGGGTGGAAACCCAACCCAAAGGCACTTTGGGAACAGGAGCGAGCGGCGCTCAGTGGGAAGGAAAACATACCACGGTTTCCTGTACCTGGTCAACCTCAAACACACGCACTGTGGAAAACTGGGATATCTCCGGATCAGGTTCGTGCATCCCGAACAATGTGACGCTTGTATACTGAACCGCTGCTTAGCGGGGCGCTGCACTAGGGGAGACGCCTCTTCCCTCCGCGCCGCGTTCTGTCTTTGAATACATGTCGAAGAAAGACCAAGAACGGATCAAAAATATCGCAGTCGGTCACTCCGCCCTCCCTTCCACGACTGAATCAACGACATCACAAGCCACCCCATCCCAAGGACCCTATATGCCCCACACGGAATCACATGTGGCACAAGCGGCGTTGCAAGGATTCCAGCCGTTTACTTCCAATTCTAATAAGCAATCCCGATATACTGCCTATCTACGTGCACATGCCGAGCCCGGTTCTGGTCTCTCTATACCAATACGTCTGCCGAATCAGACGTCAGAGACCTATGCATTCGAGATGAGTGAATTTTCCAAGGCCGCCGCTCTCTTTCGTCCCGTCTCAGGAGCGATGGCGGGGCGGTTTACAAGCGCTGCTATTGTCGAATCGGGTCCCAAGGTCATCGAAGGACTGCATACGCCGAGTGCTGAACAAGCGCTCAAGGATTCAGAACAGGAACCGGCTGTGGAAGAGAAGGAAGAAAAGAAGGAAGAAGAACCGAGGGTACACGCTGCCCGACTGGGCATGTACGGACCAATGACGAGAGAAGTGAAACCATGGCAGCCCGCGCGGCTCCTCTGTAAGCGGTTTGGGGTCAAAGATCCCAACCCAGACATACACTTTGATACGCCAGAAGCATCGACGTCTGCTCATGCGGATGTGTCGCAGAGTACACCTATGGATGCGACGGGCGATGGTGTGACTGGAGGGATTGCGGAAGAACCGCCCGATCCTGCCGCCACGCATGGCAAGCGAGACTTGGCAAACATCGGACTGGGTGAAGATGATGGCCAAGGGGAGGACATTCTCACTTACGAACGACCGCCTATGAATATCTTCAAAGCCATTTTTGCGAGTGACGACGAGGAGAGCGAGGACGAGAAAGAAGATGAGCCAGCCAAGGACAAGGACGATATTGCCGAAGCTCCGATACCGTCACAGCCTTCGAACTCGTTGCAAACGGCAGAGAAACCCGCTCTTCCTGCGGCCGTGCCGGGCGACTCGAAAAAGGACGTCGTGAACGAAAAAGTGGATCTGTCGACGTTCAAGCCAATGTTTGTGCCCCGGGACTCACAATCACATTCGGGCAACGGGAGTGGGAACGGGAAAGAGTCTGCCGCGAAGGTGAAGAAGAGCAAGAAATCCAAGGCAGGTCCTCTCGTGTCGTTTGACCTCGACGAGGATGGGGGCGAGTCGCTCTCGATACTGGCCCGGCGGGAAACCAACGAACGGGATCGTCCGAAGAAGAAACGGAAGAAACATGTGGAAGAGGAGGAAGTGTGGGTGGAGAAGCCACCACCAGATATCGTGAAGGACCTCCCTGCAGAAAAACCTGTGGATGATCAGCATGTGATGAACGTTGGTGATGTCGCTGGGCCATCGCGGGGGCGTAAACGTGCTGTCGATTTCTTATAGTCTTCTGGCGCGTGGCAGCAATTGTACCTGGTGTATCTATGATGATCGTAGCCTATGCATATCCCCACCCTGCACATGTTCAACTAGTGTATAGTAAATTACTTCGAGAGATGATCGTCACTACGTTGCTGTGCGGAGGTCGATTTTTTAAATTTCCCCTGCATCCACACCCTATACATCTTTATTTGCCTTTTCCTATTCACGAGTAACCTTCGATCTACCCCTAATTGTTCGATGGTAAACAGGGGGCGGGGGCAGGACGGATGGGGGGGAAGGAGGTTAGGGTGAATGGTGGCGGGTAGAGTAACAGAAGTTAGGTCCTCGAAACAAGTCGATTGTTCCGCCGATGCGGATGGTGGGGTATGCGATGGCGGACTCGACACGGAGGCCACGGGTGCTTCGTCCACGTCTGTCACCTCTTCTATTGTTCGAACCGTCTTGTCCAACGACGACGCACGAGAGCCGGTGAACATCAACGCGAGTTCATCTTTTCGGTGGTCAGAGTAGGTGATGGCAACCTATATGGAGACGAGGACGTACCCAATTCAAAAAAGTAGACGCGCGTCTTGTCGCCGCGGATATAAAAGTTTTCGTCTAGCATTCTGCCGGACTTAAACCGGAGCTGGGTGAGATCATACCGCCCGTAGTCGCGAACTAGGACAATCCCGTCTGGTTTCAACATCTGCCGGGCAAGGTGAACTGCTTGGGGGTGGGTGGAGTGGGTGAGACGTACCCGGTGTATGTTGGCTAGTGCCTTGCCCCATTCGTCAGGATGGAGGGCACTCAGGACGAAGACACAGAGGACGATGTCAACCATTGCTGGTTCAACGCCTGGGGGGAGTGTGTTTTCGGACGTAAGATCCCATACCGCAGAATGGATCGAGCCGATGGGCGGGTTGCTGTACAGAGGGTTGTTCTGTGGGTCCGTTGTATGCAAGGCATTCGGGATGAGGACAGAGATACGTGCCTGTACTAGCTTGACTGCGTGCGAGGAGTAATCGTATGCACGGATCGTCAGCTGAGGGTTCTTGTTTGCAGAGAGTAATGGAAATGCAGCGTTTCCAGCACCTGGACTAGGCTGGTTAGAGCAAACGCCAGCAGTGTCGCGTAGTGGTGATGCCTCACCACACCCGACTTCGCAAATGGTAATATCTCCTGCCTGGTCGAGTGGGCGTAGGTACATGATGATCGAGGAGAGCACATACCTCGGGCTCGGCCGCAGCTACTAGATCAGGGAACTCTAGGTGGAGCCTGAATCGAAAGTGAGGCAGACTCTCGGGTCATCGGCGCAGTGACGTACCACTTTCTATCACGAAAAAAGTTGTCTGCGTTCGCCTTGTAAAAATTATCCCTGTTGGTGTCAATGTCACGACGAGAATACGACGTCCGAGGATCGTGTTCGTACCAATATTTGGCAGGTTTTGAGTTGTATTTTTCTTTATCGTCGTCGGGGACAGGAGCAAGTCGTTGTCTTTGGAGCGAAGAGGCGACATTCGCTGCCTGATCATGAGGGGGAGGGACGTGATCCCATGCATTCTGGGTCCACACGTCTGCATTATCTGTCAAGAATCTGCTGCAATGATGCTGTGTGCGACAATCACGATTGCGATGCTCACCTGGAGCCAAAAGGTGGTTTCTCAGCGCCGATGTCGTGCACGGACGAGGTCAACTTCGACACTCTTGTCATTGCGAGTGTCTGGGATGTCTGATAATTACAAGTAGGTTTGTCGGCTACAGTCACGGCCGAGCCCGGTGTGAATTGGCGGGCTGCGGCGGTCGACCGACTTGGCTTAAGGTTACTAGTACACGCACAACATCAGTGCTTTTCAGCACGAGATCGCTTCAAACCTGCCTCGACGTCGTCCGCGTCGAGCACAATAGGTGCGTCAACGTCGTGTACAGCCTCAGGGATCCCAAAGACGAGCTAGCTCGTGCAGCGCCGTGATTAACCCCCCAGCCATCATGGTGACTACGCTTCCATCCAACCCTAGACCACCCCCGCCCGGCGAGGAGGATCTTCAACATCTCTACGACGAAGTCTGGCGCATATTTGATGAAGAATCTGCCCCGCCCACAGAGCATTCTCCTGTCGCTACTTCTCTCAATTCAAGTCAGCATTATCTCAACAATTTCCGTGCGGACCCAGATCTGACGAGTCCACGTCTGCTTGCAGCAAGAAACTCCCCTCCCCGCATCCCACGTACGTACCGCTCTCTCTGCTTCCTTGCGCACAGCATCTCAACTACCTTATCAGAACAACCACCACATGCCCCTGATGTTCGCTCTAATACCGAGTCTACCGTTTCCCCTACTTCCAACAGGCGACCAAGGCCATTGCCTCTCCCCCCTGGCGCTGTCCTTCCACCGGTTTCCAGCCCCACAGATCCTCATCTGGGTGAAGTCTCCCCGGCTTTGTTCACTGCGTCTCGCCCAGGAACGGCGAATGTCGATGGGTATGCCGCCAATCAATCGTTTTTATCTCATTCTCACACCTCTATATGTAGTCCTCGTCAGCTACCACAAGCACCTGGACCCCAATCGCCTGGTTTCATCGGTAGTCGGGGCTCAACCGGATCTGCAACCTCACCGACTTCTGGAAAACCCATCGTAGCCCCCCATGCTGATTTTGGCCCTAATATCTACAAACCAGTTCCAGCTGTTCCTACTCGTTCCAATGGCAGTAGTCCGGGCGCGGACGACATCCGTGATCATCTGATCCGTAGGGCCTCCGCGCGACCTCCAGGCGCTTCAGCGCCAACGATTCCCGGTTTCAATGGCTATGACGAGAATTCAATTCTTGATATATACGGTACAGAGGAGCCTACGAAAATCCGCCAGACCCATCAACACCAACTGTCTGGTCAATCAAGATACGCAGAAGGATATCCGCAGGTCAACGCTCGCCTTCATCCAGACAATAACATAACTGTACCCTCAAATCTGCGCGTCAACGACCTTCAACCCCAGTATTCACCGTCTACCGACTTCATTAACCGTAGGTCGTCCATCGGGACACCTGGTCCAGTAGCGCTAACGCAATTGTCAGATGCGGACGCTAGCGTGGGTCGTGCTATCTCAGTAGGCTCAACAGTGTCGTCAGCTCAAACAGACCTCCTTGCACGGAATCCGTCAGCGACCACCACGACCACTACTTACAGCGAATATCAGTCGCCCAAAGTTGGCCCTGTAGTGATGGGGAGAGATGTTTCAGCCGGTACTTATACGTTCTCAGCTGCTGGACCCTCTACAATGGGATATCCCGAAACGTACGACAACTCCTTGAACGGTTACGGCATTCAAGACCCTAGCACAGACTCGTTCGATCACTCCCGACCAAGTGACTATGGTGCTGCTGGCGGCTCCGGCGCAGCTCTGGTTGATCCAGAAGATGAAGATGAAGGGTACTTCACCGACAGCGACGACCCAGATCCTGATCGTTTCGTCAACTTCAGTCTACTCTCCCATCTCGCTGTTAGGCTGCGCGACAAAGTCCCAAGGGGTACCCATGTCAAGAGCAGCATCCCTTACCCCCGTGCCTTCACCGGCAAGGACATCGTTGTACGTAGTACCGTTCTAAATAGCTGCCATTCGGATTCTCATGACCCGTTCATAGTCGACAATCCAGTCACAAATTCAACGCGAGCTGCTCATTAATCACGGTGTCTCCACGGCGGATCGGCGTGCAGCGTTACAGGTAGCGCGCAGCCTTCAAAGCCAACTCTTCTTTTATGAGGTCGAGTGGGGTGATAAGCCACTCCAGGATGGAGTCGAGGACGTGTACATGTTCCTGGATGATCTTGAGGGTGCTTCAGAGTCCCAGAGGGAAAGGGAAGAACTTCCGACAGCCGTGATAACCATGCTCACCAAATGCTACACCTCGACGTGTAGCGAGGAAGATCCATGTTATTCATGGGTTTGTCCACGAAAACGCGTGAGTCCCCCAATTGCATCCGCAACGCAAGTTGAGGTTGTTTCAGGTTGCCCTCGCAACGGACGTCACTCCAGCACCTGAATCAGGGGCGGCACCTCACGTAAGTCGACGCACATGACCTGATGACGGCTGCTTACGGCTGCTGTGGTAGACCCAAGACTGGTTGAATACAGTTGATCCAGCGATTCTTCGTAGTCTTCCGGAAAGCGAGATTCATCGCCAAACGTGTGTATGCATCACGTCCGTGCCGCTTTTCGCTCATGTTTTTGGTAAAGGATCATCCACAAAACGATTAGTCAAGAAGAACAGTACGTTCAAGACCTTGGCTCGGTTGAAACTGTACGTTGCTATCATTACCACTACTTAACTTTTACACTCATAGGCGGCCAGCTTTACATCCGCCCTCTCCGTCGAGCAACGCATATCATGCCTGCCGCCCAACTAGATGAGTTCATCGAGGAAGTCTTTGGTAACATTCTTGATCTGCGGGAATGCAACAAACGACTTGTGGAAGCGATGTACGTTCGCCAGCGTGAGCAATCTCCGATCATTCAGAAGATCGGAGATGTTTTCGTTGAGGCTGCTCGAAGCTTCCGATTTGCATACCCAACTTATATCGCACATCTTCCTTTGGCTGAAAAGCGATTCAAGGAAGAGATCGAAGCGAATGCCAATCTGAGGCTTTTCCTCGAGGTCCGTGACACCCAGCTGCTTGTCACTGAGTTTTTGTGATTGTCGTTAAATATTTGTCTTGTTCTGTGCCCAGGAATGCTCGCGCCAATCTGTGAAGCAGCAAGAGTCAAGACGGCTGGATTTGAAACACTTCTTGTCACGACCTCCGGAGCATCTCCAAAAGTATCCCCTTGCCCTGGAGGCAATTATGAAGGAAACAACGGAGGGCAATCCGGATGCATATTATCTCGCGGAAGCTATCCATGCCATAAAGGATCTACATAATGTCGCTCAGTTGCGCTCGTTCCAGACCGCCATGGGCAAAGGGCCCACTGGAAAGTGGGAATGGCACGACTTGGTTCCTACTGAATTGAGAGAGGGCCTAAGCAAATCTGAGGCAAAGCGCCAGGCGTAAGTCATCTGTCCACCGCAAGACATGCCCAAATTGAATTACATTCTCAGGATCATCTTTGAGTTGATTAAAGGTGAAATGGGGTACGTGAAGGACCTGGAAAATATCGAGATGGTATGAGGTGTTTCATTAACGGTCCGAGTATTCATTTCTCAGTGTTTCATTTCACTAGATGTATATTCAACCATTACGGACGCAAGACCCATCAATCATTCCACGGGAGAGAGTGGAGAACTTCATCACAGACGTATTCCACAACTTTGCAGAGATCTACGGTCATCATCGCAAGCTGCTCGATAATCTACACGACATCCAGCGGGAAGAACATCCCTCGATCAAGAGTGTTACTGCGGCAGTGTTTGATGCTGCCTTGAGTTTCAGGGAAGCTTACATGGAATATATCCCAAACTACCCGATTGCAGCGTATCGGATAGATGATGAGATGGCTAACAATTATGAATTCAAGACATTTGTCGAGGTACGGACCCCGTCTACCACTCTCCTTCCTACAGCCCTGACCTCTTATGTAGCAATGTACGCGCCATCCAGACGCACACCGTCTGGACATGAAAAGCTTCATCAACCGCCCTATACCTCGACTTTTGCGATACGAGCTGCTTCTGAAAGGCATCTACGATGAGACCCCGGCAGGTCACGAGGATCGTGAAGCCATTCCACAGGTAATCGAGATAATCAAGGCGCTTGGAAAAGATAGCGAACCGGGTGTTGAGTCTGCAAAACAAAAGGTTCAGCTGTGGTGCTATAACTCGAATATCGTGTTCAAGCCAGGAGAGTCGGTGGTAAGTGCAGTGGTGACATTTATATCAATTGCATGTTGACGAACATGACCTGAAGGATATGGATTTGCTGAATGAAAACCGATCGCTTGTTCATGCTGGCAAGCTATTGAGACAGCCGGAGACTGGTTTCGAATGGAATGGATGGACCGAACTTTTTGTCCTTCTGTTCGATAATTATCGTGGGTCGTTATTATCTGCCCATCCTCTTGTCTTGACGGGCCGTTTAGTGGTCATGACGAAGCCGAAGGAGAGGGATGGCGTGACAAAGTATTACGTTAACCGCAGGGTTAGTTCGTTCCGCCTTTCCGTCCAAAACCTTGGAAGTTTATATTACCTTCAGCCCATTCCTCTGGACCTCCTCAATCTGACCAGTTTCCTGGATCAGCCCACGCAACGAAGTACGGGTATCCTACGCCTTGGGCTTGGCAACAGGCATGGCGATTCCGGCGGACCTACGACTCCAGGTAGCGGTGTCCCTGAAACCGCGGTGGATTCTCGGATGGTCTATCCCTGCACGATCCACTACAGCGGCAGGTTGGGCGGTCTGTATACGTTGTTCACGGAGAGCCCTCAGGCACGGGTGGAGTGGAAACAGAAGCTGGAAGAAGCGATTGGGCTGCGCAAGGTCGTTCAAGAGTCTAACAAGGTTTTTGAGATGGAACCCCTTAGTACGGATACCTTCTTCGTTCCTGCGATCTCGGCGAGCGCAACCGCGCCATCATGGAACCACGAGAATTCGTTTACCGGAAAGGTGACATGCTCTGTACCGTTTGGTGTGTTATTCAGTGTGGTTATTGGCATTTTATTGATTGCTACTTGCAGATACCGCAGATGGAAGAGCGCTTGTTGCCATTGGGTGTGCGGAGGGTGTGTGGATCGGCTTCAGACACGATTCTCGATGTAAGATTTTTGGTTGTGCGGCCAGAGACCTAACCTCGGTGTCACGACAGCTATGCGACGTGTGCTACACCTCAAGATGGTCACGCAATGCGCGATGCTGGAAGACTTTGGGATGTTCCTTGTCCTGGCAGACAAGGTGAGTAGGTCGCGTGTTTCAGCCTGACAGTAAACTCAGAAGATACTCTGTTAGGCTCTGTTCGCTTATCACATTGAAGCGCTTGTTCCATCATCGCCGCAAAGCGCGCATACATCACAGACGCCCCAGAGAGTCAATGGCACACGAGATGTCCACTTCTTCAGCGTGGGTAACCAAGGTGGTCGGACCTTGGTGATCTACATGAAGAAGAAAGGGGTAGGTCCTTTGAGTGGATGAAACATGGTCCCTCGCTGACTTCCTCCCAGCTCGATAGTGTCTTTCGTGTCCTCGAACCTGTTGTCGAAAAAATCAATGAGCGATCCAAGGCGCCTGCTTCGTTCACCTCGAGGTTCGGTATACGACCTGCACGCTCAGAGTGGTTCCGCTTATACAGGGTGGGTGCCAGTAGTACCAATCGCATCGTACCTAACCATTTCACTTTCAGGAATTCTTCCTGCCGTCCGAATCGTTCGACCTGGTCTTCTTGAAAGCCAAGATTGCGATTCTTTGTACCAAAGGTTTTGAAATCATGGACCTTACCGAGTATGTTACATTACTGGCTCCCAAGCTGACACTCACTGACATTGTGATTTCCAGTTTCAAAAGTGTAACGATTCCGCTTCGCGACGACGGTCATGAGCGCTTGGCAAAACGTTGTGAATCATGCAAACCAATGGGTATGTTCCGTGTCGAAAACGAGTTCCTGCTATGTTATGATGGTAAGGTATCACTATAACCGTCCACTCAGCTATTCACATGGTCATAGAATTTGGCATCTATGTGAATAAACACGGAGCGCCAAGCCGTTCCACAGGAACGATCGAGTGGGAGGGCACTGCAGAGCGTGTGGCTATGCACTGGCCATACATCCTTCTTTTTGATTCTCGATTCATCGAAGTGAGACACGTCTCAACCGGACTTCTCACCCAGATCATTCCCGGAAATGAGATTAGGAGTATCTGGGATGGTCGTGGCACGTCTGGTACAACAGCCACGGCAGGCGCAGAAGGTTTCCACCAACGGATGAATCTCGATCCTCTCATACACACTGTCATGTCCGCACCGGAGCCTCTGGGACAGATCGGACAACCCGGTCGACCGCGGGCGATCGCGCAACACGTATTCGAGCTTGTGCCAACGGTCCCTCTGTTGTACCCAGCTGGCTCGCTGGCATCCCCTTCTCAGTCTGCATATTTCCAGCAGCCCGCTTCGCCGCCGCACTCGCCGAGTATGATGGTTACTAATTCATGGAACTAAGGAGGCTACTAGCATTCCCCGCATACCTCGCCAAGTCAGCTACTCCTCGTTCCTGGCACCTCGTTGCCCTGGTCCTCAGACCCTTTTTGCTGTCATGAGTCCGCGCACCCCGTTGTCTCTTTTTGGATTTTTTACGCCTGATATTACAGCCCATCTGTGTTACTTTCGTTATGCGAATGAAATACCTCCTTTCGTGTGTCGCACGACGTAAGAATTGCGCTCTCGTGTGAACCTTGCAGGAACAAACCCTAGGGACAGGATCAAAGTGCACTGTGTTCCCGGAGGCCCTGAGTGCTGGGCACCAGGGACGTTACATTGGTACGATCGGTCGAGCAAGTCCAGTGATCTCAACTCAAATCGGCTTGAAGATATTAGATCTTCCGACAAGCGGAAGTGAGGCCCGCGTTGACTTGAATGAATGAACCGCTATCATGGTCGGCCCGAAAACACGCATCAAGCCTACGGTTATGGTTTGACGTCTCGTCAGGGAAGTTGCACGACCATCCCAGGCCCTAGGCGCCGGTGTGAATGAATTGAGTTATAGTGTTGTTCTCCTTGAGCCCCCATCATGATTGCGAGATGAGGACGCACTGCCAACACCCAAAATTGAGACGTTCTCGCTGATTTTTGCCATCCATATGAACCGCACTTGGATCCACGTCGTTCAATTATACTCAGAGTTCGATCTCCGTGTCCCTCTTGGCAGGTTTTCCATTCCACTGACTCGGACTTTCTCACCAAGCAAATCGCGTGATATGCCAATGCGCCCTTGTTCACGAGTCACATCTGGTACCTACGAAGTTAAAGTCTGTCACTAGCAGACCACGTATGTCTCTCACCATTAGTGACGGGCAATGTCACCCCATTTTGAGCGTACCTTGCGCGAGTCCTTATATGCTGCGTCAGTTTACTTAAATCCACCGCTTTCCGTTCCACTCACTTTTTCCCTGTTCCCGCCATGACCGTATCACTAGCAGTTGCTCTAAGCCGGGTAGCTGTTCGCAAGTAAGTTGGTCATACACACTGCGTCCCGCTGGGTTGATCCATCCTTCCAGATGTGCGGTCTTTGCCGGGTACACACTACTCGTTTACGACTACCTGATCACTTTTCCGCTCGAAGTAGGACCCGGTGCTGTGCTTGTGAACTTGATATCTGTCTAATGCCTGCTCAAGGTACAATATATCTGGATGGCTCCGCGAACGGTCGTTAAGATAGGCTTTCTATTGAACCGGTATGGAAACATCGTGGGACAGACACTTATCGTGTTGGAGGAGACAGGATATTTGGGTCTGAGCTCTTCAGAGGTATGTCGATGTTACACATTCTGGGCGCCTCAAACATGAGCTCTGCAGCAATTTTGCACGTTCTTTCGACTGTTTTGCGCCTTGTTCATGGTCTTCTCTGGAGAATCCATTCGTAGTGAGTATGGCGTACTTCCGGCGTTATGACCGGCGGTGACAGAGCGCCCAGTTTTGGTTTTGATGCGTCCTTGGGCAATCTGGGGGTACCAGTATCGGGTAGCAGCCATCTCACTTACCTTATATGCTCTTTATGTCCTCGCTGCGAGCGCGATATTGATATATACGCAGTCCGGGGCCGAATGTGCGTATCGTCTCAGAGATGTCTCGGAGATATAGCTGACAGATATCCCGAACATCGCTACAGCACTCCCAGTTCACCATCTGGACCAAGTTGGCGCGTGCGTGAGTATGGCGCCTCGTATGTCCATTCATTCATATCTTTCCTGCCTTGTTTGCTGATGATTCCTTCTCCTTTTGAACTGTAGCATATATTGTTAGTCCCGTTGTCCGCATCACGATACGTAAGGTTGCTCTAACAGTTCACAGTGGTTGATGTGGTTGGTAACGTAAGTCGTTGGTGAGTAGGGTAGTCTGTAGGGTCCTAATTTGTATTGCAGACTGGCGCTCGACAGTATCATGTTGGCAATAGTGTGGTACAGCCTTTGGAAACTTTTCGAGGGGTCCCGTACTCGGTGCTTATCGCCACTGATGCGCCTCCTTGTACGAGACGGTAAGAGTTGCGATATTTCAGTATTTTTTTTTGCGTGTGTATCCTGATACATGGTTTAGCCGTCCTGTTTTACATGGTAAGCTTTGCAAGGGTTCCGGATTGTTTGATTTTACGGCCATGCAGGCAAGCTTGTTCAATGACGTATTTTCCATGATATGCTGGTAAGGTTCGTTCCTCGCAGATGGATATTTGGTCACTCAAATTTTGTAGGACTGTAGTACGTCAAGTAAGAATGTCCTGTTCGCGCTCTGTGAACAACGTTTAGTGACGATTAATTCTACGGGAAAAGGATTCGAGAGACTTCCTTCAGATGGCGTGCGTGGAGAGTGCAGTGGTTACGCTTCCGTTTCTGATTTACTGCGAGACAGACTATCGTTCCCGTTGCTCTCGATTGTTGGACAACGCCTCATTCTCAACCTTCGAGGATACCGAACACGCCCTGTAACCATGGACGATCTGAGCCGAGAAGTGGACAGACAACTGGCAGAGATCAGCGACCACCTTTCCCCGGATCCTGGAGTAAATGCCGAACAGGGGAACTCGGGCTAAGCAGGGACCGTGGACAGGGTTGATATGAGGGGCAGTGGGGCAGCTGGGGTTGCATCGGAACAAACCCTTTTTTCTGCCCGGTAGCCAAGGATAACGATGAAATTGCAAACGCAATTATGGAATCTGGACTCTGGAGTAGGTCTATTTGTGATGCCAGGCACGTGCCGCCGAGAGTTCCCGAGCTCCCGTCACTTACGCAACTCGTTTGGCAGATCCCAATTCAATCGCTACACTGGACCACAGGGTCCCTCTTGACTGGTCAGCAAGGCTTGGCTCGGAGCCCGAACCAAACTATATGAAGATGCCAGCGCTCCAGTCATGGTTGACTCGTTTGCATTCTTGCTGTTCGTCGGTATTGGCGTGTTTACCTAGCGTCGCGCTGAACTCTCGTTTCAAGTCTCAGGGATGATCATCTATGCCACGTATTTCAGCCCAGGTAATCTCCCAAACGACCAGGTATCCTTTCGCATCGTTACCAAGTCCTTATCTTGCGACAGATTCAGTCGATTTCAGTTTCATTCTTATTTTTCACCATGTCAATACCGGCAGCATTGCCGAATCAATTGTCCATCCGAAAGTGAGCATTCGTGCATACACCTCGTTCCATCGCTCAACCCATATCGTAGATCGGCGGTCTTCTCGGGAACTTCGTTTATCATTTATGATTATTTGATCACGATCTCCCTTGAAGTGCGAGTCCCTCCCGCGTTCGTGCGATATCCATTTGACCCACCGTGACACAGGTGGAGTACATCTGGAATGCTCCCTGGACAATTAATAAAGCCGGCTTTCTATTGAACCGATACGGAATCTTGGCTGGCCAGACATTTATCATGCTGGAGGAGACAGGAATCCTTGGCCATGATTCACCAAAGGTATGGACTCTCCTACTCGTCGCGGGCGTCAACTTTAAGGGTGATCGATGTATTAGTTTTGTGACAATTTTGGGACGTTTGTAGGCTATTTTATGCTCTTCTCTGGAGAATCGATCCGTGGTGAGTGCAGCGGCTATAGTGGTGAAGGATCCCTTCTCAACACAGAAAACAGTATTGGTTCTGATGCGTGCGTGGGCTGTCTGGGGATGCACGTGGCGGGCTACGGCCTTCTTGGTTACCTTGTACACCTTGTACATTCTTGCCGTGCTTGGAACGACTATCTATGCGACGGCCGTCAAGGCATGTGCGTAGAATTGTACGGATACATCTGACAGCCCTAACCACTTGTGTAGTCATCCGGTATCTATCCGTATCTATTTCTCGAACATGCTGGTGTCTGCATTGCACCTATCCTTCGTAGGATTCTTCTCCCTTCTCACTTCCAAATTTTTCCTGATGAATTTTCTCTTTCAAATATGTAGCACATATCGTAGGTTTCCCTGCCGCTCGAATGCATGTCGAGTGTCTGAGATCGTTCTGATCACCCAGTGGTTGATATGGTTTGCCACGTGAGTTAAGCATACCCGTGGGGTGACATGGCCCTGACTTGAGGCACAGTTTAGGGCTTGATAGTATCACGTTGGCAATGGTATGCTATAGCATTTGGAAGCTACTCAAGGAATTTCATGATCTCTATCCGTCACCGCTGATTCGTCTTCTCGTGCGGGACGGTGAGTAGCTCATTTCTTGTACCTCTGATAACGGATATTGACGGAACGCCTAGCCGTCTTGTTTTATGCTGTAAGTTTCGCCGGATATTCTCGCGACAATGATCTCACAGCGTGCAGGCGGGCCTATTCAACAACATATCTTACATGATTTGCTCGTATGAGGTTATTCTTGCACATGAGAGTTCGAGTACTCATCCGAAGTTGATAGGACCGTATTCAGGACGGTGAGGCGCCACACTCCCGTGATTCTCAACCAGTACTGAGCGGAGACAATTAATCGATTCACGGAATAGGATACAAAATACATCCTTGGGCTAACGTGAGCAACGACTATCTTCATTGACGATCGCGTCTTTTAACACATCGGCAGTTTGTCATTTCTGTTACTCTCGGTCATCGGGCAACGCCTCATTATCAACATTCGAGAGTGCCGGGCACAGCCCTTGACGATGCGCGACGTAAGCCAGGAGGTCGATAGGCAACTGGCGGCGATCGACGACCCTGTTTGGATCGACATGACTGTAGAGCAGACGCACTTGGAGATCACCGGGATGATAGACCCTGTCCTCGAAGTGACGGAGACACGATGTAACGACCAAGGTTCATCCGCGGCCGTAGCGTAAAATGAACCAGCATCATCAGGGCGTGCGCCCATCTTACAAACGGTGACCGGAGGGATGTGTCGGCGGAACCTACTCCAGGCACATTGGCATCCATCATGTTTCAAATCGTGGTAGTGCATTACGCAGAGTTGTTTTTACGGCACATGTTGCCTTAACATTGTACGGACCCGATCACTGAATTCTGGTACTAAAGCCGAGTGTTGATAAATCATCTATGTAGTCTACATAGAATTGGGTGATACTTACCGCCACTACAGACACACGACGGCTATGTAGGCTACAGCCTGAAGCCACCACCAGGTTTTCTAATGCGCGGAGACCGGCCAACTAGTAAGACCCCACCAGCGGCGACAAGAACATTTCTGCCGATGAGAGCTCCGAGCGGGCTAGCCTTCGACGTCGACGCTCAAGATCATGTTACGATTAGAAGCGTTTCATGTGATCAGGGTCCGCGTTCTTCGAAGAGGCTTCTCACGCCATATCGCTGAATGCTTCTACTTACTAGTCAAGACAACTGAATTGATGAGGCGTGGTTGTGAGCGATCTTTTTCGTCTTACGTTCAAGTTTTGTCCAGGGAATATCCAGGCTCGAAAGCACATAGTGATGATGATGTCCGTGAAGAGTCTAATATTCCTTTCAGGATTTCCGTCAAACGTCATTGTTTTAAGAGCCTCACTTGTGTGTAGTTGAAATTTTAGAGGCTCGCACTGGTGGCACGAAACGACTCGGATCGCGGGTGTTGCCGCACAAACCCGTATACTACTAGTAAGTTACTAACACGCGCAGTCCATCTTCCACCTCAATTCACTACCAAGCAAGGAAATGATGACCCTGGAGCCACGCCCTGAAAATTGGATTGGCGTTGACAAGCCGACAGGCGTTAACCAACATTGGACATAAATCGCCTTGAATACTTTGCTTATGCTCCCGTTACTCAATCTCCACCGCTCTGTCCTCTCCTGAGGTGGGCCCGCGATGTCCCTACCCTCCACGTTTCTGGGCCAACTGTTCACCCGCAAGTAAGTCTCTAAAATATCTTCACATCGTTCGCTTGATCCGGTCGGTGAAGAATATTTGCCTTTGCAGGAAATACTTTGCTCGTTTATGATTACTTCCTCACACTTCCGCTCGAGGTTCGTTTCATAAGTTAAACGGAACCGCGAGACAGCGTGTCCGAGCCACTTTATAACAGGTAACATATATTTGGGATGCTGAATGGTCATTCGTCAAGTTACTCTTTTTCTTCAATCGGTATGGGAATCTGGCTGGACAGACATTCATTATGCTGGAGGAGACAGGCTACCTAAGCCATGGTTCCCGGAATGTATGATTTTCATCTTTGCTCCTTCGTTATCCTGACCTGATTCGTACACTAGTTTTGCGTGATCTTTGAGCTATACCTGCCATTTTTCTCGGTGTTCTCGGGAGAATTGCCCCGCCGTGAGTACACCACACGCCTCAACACGTCCATTCTTTTGATCGTCAAATAGTTTTCGTCGTGATGCGTACATGTGCGATCTTGGGCTGCAACCGCAAGGTAGCGGTGTCCCTTACTATCCTTTACGTCCTATACTCTATAGCGACCACTGCGCTGTCTGTCTACTTGCTGTTGCTATATGGTGATGGTAAGAATCCAACATCTCTCGAGATTCCGTTCATATGTCACACCTACTTGACAGCTTTGGAGTTCGAATATGTAAGCGAGACCGGTGTGTGTTTTTCACCAGTTGCCCGTACGTCTCCTATTCTTTCCACCCCTTGCCATCTTATATCAGAACGTGACAGCCAATATCGTAAGTTCTTTCGACTCTGCAAGTCAACTCGACATCATTTTAAAT
Source organism: Zangia roseola (assembly GCA_038090095.1). Classification (NCBI taxonomy): domain Eukaryota; kingdom Fungi; phylum Basidiomycota; class Agaricomycetes; order Boletales; family Boletaceae; genus Zangia; species Zangia roseola. Next base: position 25,534 of record JBBPMD010000066.1, read on the forward strand.
GAACATCTTTAGTGGCAATACTGGTTCATACTGTGGGTAGTTTATAATTTGGAACGCTGTGTTCTCACCCTTCTTGTCAGGCTTTTCGTCGATGGCTCTATACTGGCGACCGTACTGTATACCCTTTACAAGACGACGAGGCTGTCGCGTGGTTTCCATCCGTCACGGTTCATCTGCCTTCTCGCACGAGATGGTGAGTCGAACATAATCCTCGTCGCTCCGTCTGAGAGTTGGCTTTGCAGCCTTTTTGTTTTACATTGTAAGCGTTTCCAAAGAACTGTCACCGTGTCCCCATCCGACGAGTGACAGGCAGCACTGTTCAATGTCCTATTTTGCATCGTATGTTGGTACGTCGTTTCGCTGGACATGATCTTCACGTCGTTCACTCGGAATTCGATATCGTATGATCAGGACCGTGTGGCGCGAGGTAAGGACGGTATTGTGAACGTCGTATCGATGCTTGAGAGCGTTTTTTTTCCAAGGATCCAAGAAACTTTCTTCAGACATTGTGAGTCGATGCATGTGCCGCATTACACAATCTTTAATAACCACCCGCAGGATCACGTATCCATTCTTGACCGTCATTGGGCAACGAGTCATACTCAACCTCAGAAAATTCGGTGGTCAGACACATTCAACACACGAGTTCAGCCGGCAATTAAGCAGACAGGTGGCAGCCCTCCTTGAGAATCCGCCGAGGCGCGGAACGGACCTGGAATCGGAATCGGAATTGGAATTGGAAGAGCTAGGAAGGGGATGAAATGACTCAGACTCGCACATCGACGACGCTGATTAGAAAGAATCAAGGTTACTTCTGGGCAGCGTGATTATAGACACCATGGACACGTCCCGAGACACCACAAAAGTTGTAATATAGGATAACCAATGTAAATACACCAAAAGATCTCATCCCGCCATCTCCACGTCGCCTCCTTTCTCTACAGTTTCATTCACATTCTCCGCCTCCATCGCGTCTGACGCTGCGCCTCCAACGACGCTCTTTAGAGCCTCTGGCACCGGACCAGATTCCAGTGCCGGCTCGGCTGCTGCCCCCCCTTCTATGACGACACCTTCCATCTCCGTCACGTTAGCCTCGGCAGCGATGTCGGCATCGGTCTCCATCTCTGCAATCGCCCGTCTATCGAGGAAACCCGACCGTCAACGATACAACCGTGTAACACAGCCACACGAAAACACGCACGCATAGGCATCTCGACAGTCCTTCCGGATGCTCGCAGTTTTCCAACGCTGCCGACGAGATGTCGGCGCAAGCAGTTCGGCGTCCAGCGCTATCAAACCATCACGTCACGAAGGTGTCCAACCACATCGACGGCAAGAAACGCGCCCGCTCACCATTGTCTTCACCAAGCAACAACAGCCGGGTCGCTCCAATCCATTGCCTGTTCTAGCGTCAGCGTTTGACACCTCAGAGTCCGGTGGACGGAACGTACCATTGAGACGACTTATCAAAGAACTGAATGAGATGAACGGGGCCTTCGCCGGTTCGTCTTCCGACGTCACGCTGTTTCTTGACTGCAGACGGAATGCGTTCGTCGTCTGGCTCATAAATAACCGCAGGCCACCATGGATACGTGTCTGAATACGAGTGTCAGCGTGAGTGTTTGCTTCATATTTGGAAGCGGTTCGAACGCACTTGCTTTCGCCCAGACTAGAGGGATGCATGAGTGAACGTGTTACCTTGATCCCAAAAAACACTCACCGAGTGTACCTCCTTCAAGCGTTTTGCCCTCTGGAAGAACGACGACACCAGGTTCAGCAGGTTGCGGTGCTACGGGAGGAAGTGTAATAGGTTGGGGCGGCGGCGGAGCTTTTCGCTCCTTGTGGCCAGCCTTGCTACCACCTTCTTCCTCACTCTCAAGCTCACTCAACGAGGACAAGTCAGAATCATGGCCATCACGCTTCTGACGAGTAGCTGGCGGAAGTTGGACTTGCGGTTGGCCGGCGGCAGCCGCGGCCGCGGCCCTTTTTGCTGCCTTGCGGCGCGATGCTTTCTCTCGGCGGGTGGCTGGTGTATCGAGCTCTTCAATGATAATCTTGCCGCCCACCGCGATGATGCTGGTGTAGCGATCTCTTGGGATTGCAGCAATGCGTGCCGCCAGCTCAGCGTCCGTCTCTTCATGTGATTTTGGCGGTGGCGCAGGTACAGGCTCGGGTTCAGGCTCAGGTACAGGGGGGGGCTCGGGTATTGGTTCAGGCTCTGGGGCAGCCGGAAGTTCGGGTTCACGACCACCAGAAACGGGCTCAGGAGTGGGCGCTGGTGGGATGGGCGCGAAAACAGGCGTTGGGACGGACACGGATACGGGCGTGGGGACAAGTGCCGGGGTGGGTACTGGAATGGGTGAGGGGACAGGCGTAAGAACGGGTACGGGTACGGGTGCAGGTATGGATGCGGGGAGAGGTGCAAGGATGGGTGCAAGGACAGGTGAAGGGATGGGTGCTGGAACAGGTACAGAAACAGGTACAGAAACCGGCTCGGGAACAGTTTCAACAGTGGGCTCGGGGATAGATACGAGAACAGATACAGAAACTTGCTCGGGAACAGCTTCGACAGTGGGTTCGAGGATAGGTCCTGTAGCGGCCTCGGGTTCTGGAACTGGTTCTGGGATCGCTTCTTGTTCACGTTCGGGCATAGGCTTGGGCATAGGCTCCAAGGCGGGAACGGGAACAGAAGGCCCCTGCTCCTGCTCCTGCTCCACCTGCATCGGCACATCCACGTCCGCCTTTTCTTCGGCAGTCAAACCCGACGGTCCAGCAACTTCCTCGGGCGGCGCCGTCCCCTGTATCGTCTGGTTCTCCGACGCCGTGGTACTGATCGTCGATAATTTCGACGTGCCACGCTCTGCCAAACATGGTCCACGCGTCAGTGACACTAGTACAAATACCTCATCACCCACCCGTTCGCATACGTTTCTTGGGCGGCGGCTGCATCTGTCTCTCGACAGCTTGCCGTCCACCACGTTTCTGACCCGTCGGCAGTATCCAACCTGCATCGAACATCTTGAACGAACCCTGGCTGTCCACGTCTTCCACCATAAATGGTACCTCTGGTGGACCCGTGGCTCGCATCTTGGTAGGTCTCCTCGTGAGGTCGCCAGTGCCTGCTTCTTGGGCTTCCGAGGTGTGCTCTTCATTAACGCCACCTGTCAGTTCGGCCTCGAAAGCGGCAGCAGCGGCAACCGCACGCCGAGTACGAGGGACAAGAGGCGCACGGAAGCCAGGTGCGGTGTCGGTGGAGGCGGGTTCAACAACTTTGGGTGCTTTCGCGCCCTTCTTCTTGCTTGGCTTTGGTTTTGGCGGCGGAGGCGGTGGAGGGGGCTTGATGCGCCCTAGTTCGTAGTTGAATAACGAACTGAGCGGGTCCGTTTCGAGGAGAAGGCTGGTGGCATCCTGTAACTCTTCGCGAGCAACGAGCAGCCGAAGTGCTTCCAGGGGTGGCTCAAAGTCGCCAATAAGCCTTTCCGTGGGTTCTACATGCGGATGACGGTGTCTGAGTGGGACCAAGTCTTCAAGGATGGGTTGAACCGTGGTTTGCATCCGCTGAGCGGTCTTGTAAAAAGCTGTCCCTGGCTTATTGTACAGGATTGCATTCGACAATACCAGTTCGACATCGCCCTAAGGGAGAAACAGTTACACATCGATCAATCGGATCAGCACCCTTCACCCACTTTGAAAGTCTCAAAATCCCAGTATTCATGCTGGTCTAGTTTAGCGTCGATGGTATCCCAGGTCATGGGGTTCTTGACGACCTCGTAGTAGTCGGGCACCTCGGTCTTGGATACCGGGTGCTTGAACAAACCATTTCGGTCAAGACTGTCGACTCATGAATGTCCTGCACCTTTGAACACAACTCACTACTTACGCGAGCACCTTCTCGAAAGTGAGACGGATCGGCGCCAGATGAGGAAAGAGGGCAGCATCCAGGACCTTCTGTATAGCTTCAACCTGCGCAAGTTTCCGGCTCTCTCGTTTGCGAGACAGCAAGGCCAGCTCGTGAAGGACCTCGAGATCTCCTTTGACGTGTTTCAAGTGCTGGACCCGACTCAGTGGCGCGGAGAGGACCCCAAGACAGAGTACATACCTCGAGCTTCAACGCCTTTTCTTCTTCACTCAACGTCTTCCCGGCATTCGAAGCAGTCCATGGCTCGAGATGCAGCCTTTTCAAAAGCGGTGCACCTCGCCTGGCCTCGCGTTTCAGACTCCAGTACTTGCAAACCATCTGAAGGAATTCAGGTTTCTTGCGTACGTTGATCTTGGTGATGTAGTTGATGATGCGATCGACGATGATCTGGGGAACGAGAGGAGGTCCGGTCTTGTACGTTTTCGCATATGCTCTGGCAGACTTTGACAGCTTGGAGTTTGGACTGGACATCACACTGTCGTGCGCGAGGGCTTTGAGACGTGCTTCTGCCTGTTCTTTCTGTGTATATTCGTGGATGAATAAGTCCGAGTGAAACGGATCGTGGACGCGTCCATACCGGAAGGTGTTTTTCACAATAACATGTCAGCGTGACAGGCTCCGTGCCTTGAGTGCTTTTCATGGGCATCAGAAGCTTTTCCTTTCTTGCACATGTAGTGTGAAAAGCAAGGAAACACGACGTCTTGGTGCACTGAATGCAAGCCCCTTCTCGGATGCCACATATGGAGCATTTCTAAACGGCTTGTTAATTTATGGTCACGTCCACACATATAGTCAAGATCAGTATGCTTACTAGTTTCCACCGTTGTTTTGGAATCTTGTCAGAGCCCGTGATAGGCTCCATGAACACGTCGTTGGCGACTCTGGTCTCAGGAATCCATATCGCGCATAACAAATGAGCCCAGTCACCCAATGTTGTTTGTTTGAATGCGCCACCCTCGTTGGGACAGAATATACATGACTGAAGAGGTTCGTTAGGTTCATCTGGTCGATACAGGGAATCCTCACCACTGGGTTCTCAGGCGACACAGTACACTTTCGACAGAGCCACTGCCCCTCGGGTATGTAAGGAACGCCATAACAATCTTGAACGTTGTGAACACTCTGCAGCGTATCGGGGTAACGCACGCACCTTGATGCACAGCTAGGTTACATCCATCACAAAAGACGATTGCATTGCTATTCTCTCCCTCCGAATCATCGCATATAGCACACGTGGAGTCCTCCGAGGGCATTGCGTAGTCGGACTTGGGGATGTTCTTGGTCTGGCGTGCGGTAAGAGGGATGATGTCATGCCAGTAGCCGCACGACGTACCAGGTCAAAGTACTCCTTCTCCAGGCGATCCATAATGATTTCAAACGTCTCGTAGGTGACAATATTTATTTGGTCCTTCTTTCGCTCGATGTTGACCGCATCCAGCCATTCCTGATCTACACACCAGCATCATATGAGTGAACGAGTGCCACGACAAAAATCCCAGCCGAACCTTGCTCGTCCATATCATACTCGACCTGAATCGCCAGATCCTTCTCCAGAGGTTCTGCTCAATATCAGTCACCGCCAAACCCACTGCGCCCAAGCCACCCACCAATATATCGAATGTAATGGTCCGGCTTCTGAAACTCGGAAAAGTCGTTGTCTTGTCTCGAACGTCAACGAGAAACGAAACCAAAACAACGTCGAACACGCACATCCGTATGACCGGGCTTGTTGGTCGTGCACGCCAGCTGGTTGGGCTGAGTCATCGTCTGGGACGAGTACGAAGGAGACCTTGGGAAGTGGTACGTGATCCGCAGGTGACTTGAACCCGCGCGTCATGTTGAATAGTTAAATGGGTGCATGAACCAACACACAGGGGGACGTGCTCGTGATTAAACGCGAGGGTTGAAGGCATCGTAGGGTTGCAGGTACCAAATTTGGAAATTGTTGACTATTGACATGTATTTGCGAATTGACAATAATGGAAACCTCCTTTTCAGCAGACAAGGATTTGTAATACAATGTTCCGTCTAAAATGACAAATGTGCCGGATCAGCGCTATCAATGACATCATGAAGTGACAGGTTATCGCATCATCTTACTGGGGAAAGTCGTTGCATTTCACTAATATATCGTCCATACATCTCTGATAGCACAATACAAGCACTCGAATCATCGTCACTATTACATATCATACTAGATCATCCACACGCGAACGCGCCCCGGCGTCGTCTGACTCCGGGCGTAAACGCACAAGTGCGCAAAACAACCAATTCTCTACAGACAAGGATGAGAGCGACCCGCGTTCCCACCCCAGATCTGCGAGAAGTGTCGTTAAAACTGACTTTTTCAGGAAAAGCAGTTTAACGCGTTCACGACCCTACATCACGATGCTGTGTCATCGCCAGAATTTTCTGAACTCGAGACCGTCTTGGACTTGAGTCCCTCGTGATCGCACAGCGTCTTGGAAAACGACTGAAAGTCTGCCTTCGAGCCGCGGCCAGGCTGCGAGAGCAAATTGAATCTCGGGTTCTAGAAACTGCACCGGAAGCGGCGCGCGGAGACTGACCTTCAAGGCATAGATGAGGATGTCTTCCTTGGTATCTTCTCCGTCCGCCGTCACTTGTTCCATCAAAATTACACGCAGAATGTTCTCTGCTGCATCAAAGTGGCACCGTACCGTTGGGTGCAGCCCAACATTCATCGAGACTTGTCCCAATGGATCACGGCGAAAGACTGTGCGCGACGATGAATTTGTCGTGAGGTGTGCAAGGGGTGATGCCAGGGTAAGGTGACACGGCATTTAGCGATCGATGGCCCAAACCCAGGCGGAAGTGCTTACGTAGACGAGTTCGAGAACTGGTCCCCTGCGAGTCCTCGTTGTCCGTTTTTGAGGGCGCAGACTTTTGAGCGAGAAGCTTGACGTGCCCATACATGCCGTCATTGAACTCTCTGCGCCCGCGTTTAATGAAGAGTTTTACGCCCTTAAGCTCGGCTTCTACGCTTTCGTCTTCTTCGCCTGTCACATCTGAACAGGCCATTAGCACATGTGGACATCACTCCAACGGCGGGTAGAATCGCTTACAATTAGAGGATTGGCCGAGGGAAGGCGTTTCGCTGAAAGCACCGAGAGTGGACTCGGTCGCCACAGATGAGAGAACATCGTTTGGTGAGAGTGCAAGGGTGTTCGCAGGACTTGCCTGACCGAACACGTCAGACGCGCCTTCATGATCGTGGTTGCGCCGCCATGCGGGAGTGATCTTGACAGGTTTGCCAGATGCTGCGAAGGGCGATGCTCCCGAGGGGTTAGAGTAGGACGCGAAGGCTGAGCCAGACCCAGAGAATGCGGAAAAGGGATTGGCCGATCCACTTTTGGCTGGAGATGCAGGCTTGGGTGGTGTGATAGGGCGCGGTGGCGGAGTCACCGGCTTATTTGGCGATGAACCCACTGGAGGGAGTTGTGGAGTGGGGGAGCGCTCTGTTTCTGCCCCTTTCGGCTCTGGCCGTGGGGAAGGTTCCCTAGGTGGTGGGGGAGTAGGCTAAGGAGGCGTCATCGAGTGAGTTTGGGAAATATGGAGATGATCCTACCTCTCGAATGAGTGCAGTGCTGAGAATAGGGTGGATGAATTTATCCTCTTGCAAGTGTCGGAGCCCAACAGCCTCTTCATAAGGGGGTGGAGCGACGACGACTTCCCATTCCTGGTTGAACTTTAATCTTGATAAGCAAACGAACAAGAACCGAAGGGGTACGTACGTCCTCGTCTGATTCATGATGGTTTGTGGGCGGTGTCCTATTGCGTTTCATCGGTCGGGACTGTTCTTCGGAATCAACATCGTTGTCATCGGAGTCGTCGAGTTTGCGTTTGAGGGAACGTTCTTCGGCTTGGGCGGCCTCGACGTCGCTATCGGCCGCTATGTATTACTGTTTTGAGGGAGGCTGATTGTCGGTGACTCACGCTTTGGAGGGGGAAGCGAGGGAGAGGGCAGCTCGTCGTGCGCAAGCGAAGCCGAGGGTGGCTGCGACGGTCGCTATACCGCAGAATGCAAAGGGAAACTCGGATATGGGCAACATTGGGTGATTTGGTAGGGAACTAGGATTTGAATCGGCGTCGTCTTATATATATGTACGACGACATGAGGCCTCCGCACGACATTGGGACAGGGCATATTCAGTACCCCTCTTTGGGGGGTCTACCTACAAAAAGTGTACTAGGGATACGACACGTCACTACTAACAACTTGTTTCTTGTTCAATGCCGACTGCGTATCCTCTCCCTAGCAATATCTCGCCGACCGTCGTATCAAATACCGCTTCTTTTCTCCGCATCCTCGCACTTGGCCTCATATCAGGTGCTGCTATCGCCTCTCGTCTCTTCGCCGTCGTCAACTTTGAGAGTATCATCCACGAATTGTATGTCTTTCCTACACTTGCATCATCTCGTTCTCACCTCTTCCCTCTCAGCGATCCATGGTTTAACTAGTACGTCTTGTATCACTGTTCCCCGTGGAGCTCGCCCTAACGTGTCACAGCCGCGCCACCAGAGTTCTCGCTTCGAAAGGCTTCTACGTAGGTCCATCTATCCTCGTCGCGTCAAAACATGCTCACTTTTTTGTAGGCATTTTGGAATTGGTTCGACCCAACAGCATGGTACCCCCTCGGTCGTGTCGTCGGCGGAACAATTTACCCCGGTCTCATGGCCACAAGTGGTGTTATATACAGCCTCCTCCACGCTTTGAACCTTCCCGTCGACATTCGTAACGTCTGTGTCCTCTTAGCTCCAGGTTTCAGTGCTCTCACTGCATGGGCAACCTATATGTACGCACTCCTCCCTCCGTTTACCATTGGCATCATTGACGGTCATTTCAAGGTTCACGAGAGAAATGAAGGACGATAGCGCTGGTTTACTCGCAGCAGCTTTCATTGGCATCGTGCCTGGTTACATCTCGCGTTCCGTGGCTGGGTCGTACGACAATGAGGCTATCGCCATCTTTCTTCTCATGTTCACCTTCTTCGGTTGGATCAAAGCACTCAAGCAGGGCAGCGCGTTTTTCGGTGCCATCACCGCCGTCTTTTACTTCTATATGGTCGCTGCATGGGGTTTGTGCATTTTTCTATTTTCCGCTGGCATAGATTGATGTGAGATCCTTACAGGTGGATATGCGTTCATCACCAACATGATCCCTCTTCATGCACTCGTTCTCCTTCTCATGGGCCGATACTCTAACCGCCTCTACATCGCATACTCCACTTGGTATTCTATCGGTACGCTTGCGAGCATGCAAGTCCCCTTCGTCGGTTTTCAGCCCGTTCGGACAAGTGAACACATGGCTGCTTTGGGTAACCCTCTGTATTTCATTCATTCATTGACCTCCGCTTACTCTTCATCTCATCCCAGGTGTATTCGGACTGTTGCAAATTGTTGCCTTTGCACAGCTCGTCCGTTCTCACGTTTCCTCAAAGCAGTTCCAGGAACTTTTGTTTGCTACCGTAGTGGCCTCTGGAGTACTCGGTTTCTTGGCTATCGTCACACTCACGTACAAGGGGTGGATCGCACCGTGGACCGGCCGCTTCTATTCGTTGTGGGATACCGGTTATGCGAAAAAGTTCGTACTTTCTTCTCAAGCGTCTATCCCTCTCACATGTCAACCATCGCAGGTATATCCCCATCATTGCCTCCGTTTCCGAACACCAGCCCACAGCATGGCCCTCATTCTTTATGGATCTCCAATTCCTCATCTTCCTGTTCCCAGCTGGTGTCATATTGTGCTTCCGTTCTCTCCGTGACGAGCACATATTCGTGATCATTTATGCTGTGGTGGCGAGCTACTTTGCTGGCGTCATGGTTCGTCTCATGCTAACCTTGACGCCGGTCGTCTGTGTGACATCTGCAATTGCCTTATCGTCGCTTCTTGACACATATCTTGACCCGAACGAGCCAGATGTAGTCGAAGACGCAGACCAATCGACCATACCAGCGACCACCACGAACGACTCTAATGGCGCATCTCACACTGCTCCTTCTTCTACGCCTGCCCCATCCAAAAAGGCAAAGAAGAACAAGGAAAAAGAAAAGGCACCAGTACCGGTACCGGGAGGTGCTCTTGGCGAGTTCGTTTCTGGTGTTGCTTCCTCAGCTGTTGCTGCCGTTCACGCGTCCGACAAGTCGACTTCCAAGTCCTCGAAAGGCATCTTCGGTCTCGACACGCGGTTCACTGTCCTCGTCAATACCGTTTGTCTGCTCATGTTCTTTGTCATACACTGCACATGGGTGACTTCGAGCGCATATTCATCTCCCTCTGTCGTTTTGGCTTCGACCAATCCCGATGGAAGCCAACATATCATTGATGATTTCAGAGAAGCGTATTATTGGTTGAGACAGAACACACCCGAGGATGCCGTCGTGATGAGCTGGTGGGACTACGGATACCAGATTGCCGGTATGGCGGATCGTCCTACGTTGGTGGACAACAACACTTGGAACAACAGTGAGTCAAAGTCGCCCACGGTAGACGGCTAGCCTGACCACCTCTGTAGCCCACATCGCTACCGTCGGCAAAGCCATGTCCTCTCCCGAGGAGGTGGCATATCCCATCCTTCGGAAGCACGACGTGAGCTATGTGCTTGTCATCTTTGGTGGCCTCATCGGCTACTCTGGAGATGATTTGAACAAGTTCCTTTGGATGGTTCGTATCGCGCAGGGTGTATGGCCAGATGAGATCCAGGAACCCAGTTACTTCAACCAGGGGGAGTACCGCGTCGATGACAGGGCTTCACCAACCATGAGAGAATCATTGATGTACAAAATGTCGTATTACCGTTTCGCGGAGCTGTTCGGTGGGCAACAGCCCACGGATCGGGTGCGTGGACAACAAGTACCATTGAATGGACCGAAGCTGGACTATCTCGGTGAGTTAACTACATGCCAGTAACAATCTATGGATGACTTATTTTCCTGCAGAGGAAGCGTTCACTTCTGAGAATTGGATTGTACGTATCTACGCAGTCAAGGGAGACGATATTCTCGGACGGGACCACAAGACGGCTCACGGCTTTTCCGAGGGTAAGAAGCGCAAGCGTTCAAAGCCCATCTCGAGACGGAAAGCAATCGGGAGTGCGTAATGTTGGTACAGATGTAGAATAAAAACGAGACATGCTATGGTCGGATACGATGAATACTTTTAGATGGTCTCGTTTGGGTCTCGTGTCGTAATCATAGTAGGACGTGTTTCGGTCAAGCCACGTCAGCATATAGAACTGCTTACAAGAGCTGGTAACTACGTCACTCGTTACAACCTTTCTTGTCTTCGAACGACCATGATGATACTACTACCTCTTCTGCTCGTGCTCCCGACGTTGGTGACAGCGGCGATCTTCCCCCCGGGCACAAAGGTTAAAATGTTGGATCCAAAGGGGTTCAAGCGAGTCATGAAGAACAACGTACGCGCATATATCCTTCTTTCGCCCCTCCATGAACTGACACGGTCCATATATGCATACAGCGCACGAGCGTCGTCGCGTTCGTGGCACCGTGGTGTGGTGTGAGTTGTTTCCTTCGTCTCCCTTGGCCCTTCGTCCTCAGGTCTCTCCATCAGCACTGTAAACAAATGGCTCCAGAGTACAGTAAAGCCGCTGGTAACCTCAGCCCCCTCGTCCCCTTTTACGCCGTCGACTGCGACGCTGAATCCAACAAACAGCTCTGCGCATCCCAGGTCAGCTGCACCCCCGACCTCGACGCGCGAGGTGACGTTGACCGTGCATACAGGAGGTCCAGGGTTTCCCGACCGTCAAGGTCTTCCCCCGGGGTGGCCAGATCCCACCACAGAAATACGAAATGGAACGGACGTCAAACAGTCTGATCAAGTGGGCGTCACGGTCGGTTCCTAACAAGATCAAGTCGTTGCCGAACGCACACGACATTCCGGAATGGCTTGACAAGGTCCGTTCGTCCGTATTCTCCCTCGCGGCTCGCCCCACCACACTTCCGTCGACCGACACATGGCTGACGCGTGTCATGACAGAACACGGACACGACACGCGTGATGCTGTTAAACAGGGATAAAAAGTTCCCACTGCTGTGGCAGGTCCTCGGGAATACCTATCACAAGAAGATCGCGTTTGGGCATCACAGTGATCCGGAGGGGACGTTTTCGGCTTCGTTGGGATTTACAGCGCGGGAAGAGGGCAAATATTCAAAAGTGATCGTGTACCCCGCGGGGTCAAGCGTTCCGATTCTATATGAAGGCAAGTTCTTGTGATTGGGTTCCCAGTGGGCTGTGTTTAGCTGAATGGACGTGTGTAGGCGGGAACAAGTATGAGCCGTTGGCGAAGTACTTCAAGTCGATCGTGGACGGGTCGGTGGACTTTTTGATATCTGAGAAGACGTCGGAACCTCCGGCTAGAGATGAACTGTAATATCATTTGAGAATTGATTTATATTATTTACAGTATCCCATCGACATCGTCAGCCAAGAATAGAGTTGTTGGTATCCATTCTCGTTTACATTCTAGGGACATTCAAGAAATGAAGAAAAAAAAATAAGACCATCTCGAAATTCGTGGACCCTGGTATAATCCATTCTGCCGATCGCTGGGTTCCTCGTTACTGTGATCTTGTTTATCGTGTGCGTGTCTAGATATAATTGGGTCAGCTGGTGAGTTCGTCTCCCGTTCGCTGGCGATGTGCGAGTAACGCCCTTTGTTTCGCTTCCTCTGCATTTCGGACAATCCCCTTGAGAATCTCTTCGTCCCAATCGGTGCCAAAGCAAATCACGCCATACTCGCAGATACCGACGATAAATAGTCCAATCACTTGACCTATAGCACGTCGATCAAGCGTCGACTATAAAGGAGAGGACGAGACGTACCGATCCAGAGACCTTGCAAACCGATGCGTTGCCTGAACGCGAGTGTGATCCCGATCGGAATCGCCAACACGTAGTAAGCGATGATGTTGAAGAATGCACCGAGGTGCTGACGTCCTGATGACCAATGACCTTCGTATACCTGGGAATACAAACAAGGGAGATGCTCACCTTGTCCGCGGAGAATACCACCGCAGGAATTTGCCAACCCATCCGCAATCTATCCATCCTCAAAGGCTGGGGTGACGATGCCGTGTGTACGGTGGGCTTACCTGGAAGGACGCGACCAGCGGCATGACCTTGCTTACGAGACGTGCAACGTCGTCGTCGTCGCTGAACAGGTAGCCGAATTGCTGCAGACATCGATTTAGATCGCATCAAGGTTTGGGGCGGGAAGACTGACGTTTCGAGTGGCCAGGAGGATGATCATGATCGTAAAACCGACCAAGACACTGACGAGCGCACATGCATGTGCCGCAGCACGGGCGCCAGTGGTGGTTCTTGCACCGATGAGGTTTCCGATGCGGTTGGAGGCGACGACACCTGGTTTGGGATTGTTCATGTCCATTCGGTCAGGCTCGATTCCAGTCAAGAGACTTACCAAAACCGAACGGGATTGTAGCGATGACTGGGAAACGACAAAGGTCAGTCTCAAAAATGAGGGCCAAGTTCGAGACGCTGACTTTGATCTGTAGTCATGATGACGGACTGGGCTGCCAGGGAAAGCTCGCCCAGCCGTCCAGCAGCGAGTGCGACTATTTCAAATGCTGCCCTGTTGAGTCGTCGGCGTACTGAACCCCCGTGCGACGTTGACATGGACGTACCATTCTGTGCCAATCATCAAAATACCTGGGAGCGCCAGCGCGAGGAATCCGCGACAGCTTTTCGCGTTGAGAACAACTTTGGGCTGAAAACCGCCCCAGGTCTCGTTTGCTCTGTGGGTGGGTGATAACCAAGTGACGATGACCAAGAGGACGAGAGCAATCCAGTAAGTGATGGATAGTGCGACGGGACAACCCAGCATCCCGAGCTGGGTATAGTGGACCAGGACCACGTTCAAAGCGAGATTGATGGGCCAGACGATGATCAAGACCAACGTCGGGGCGCGCATGATGCCTATCGGTGCCCCTTCAGTGCGGTAGCTCGCATCAAGCATTCAAAGTCTTACCTTGGCACTGCAGGTATTTCTTGAGCGATTCAAACGCGATGAATCCTGGGGCAGCAAAAATGAGTATCCGCATAATATCTTGCACGTCTTTACAAAGTCGGACAGGCTCTCCAATCGCCAACAGAACAGGCTCCATATAGTACCACAATACCCCGACAGGGATGAAGAGCGCCCACAGTAGCACGATGCATCGCTGTAAATGAATCGACAGATCGGTCTTTCGGATCCCGCCGGTAAACGCTTGTGATCCCAGGGTGTCCAGCGCGGACCCGCCGCCGAGCGCAATACACCACCCTACAGACGGAGAATATTATGGGATCCTTGGCGCGGGCGTTGGATCATGGAGGGTACTCGCCAGTCACGAACGCCAGCATCATGGAAAATGCAGCCGCGGAGAGTTCTTCGGGGCCGAGACGGCCGGTGACGACGATGGCAACGGTTTGGACCGAGTTTTGTAGGATGTAGGATAGGATGACTGGGCATCGTTAAGTGTATTGCTCGTCAGTTGCAAAAAGACATCAGACCTGGAATGGAGTCGACGACCAGCGAGACGAGCAGTTTCGGCCCGAAGTGCTGGGCCACACCTGCCTCTTCGGGAATTGATGGGATTGGCGGCGAAGTGTCGTGGTTGTTCAGTCGTCGCAGTAGACGTCCCGCCTTTGGAAGCAGCGGTGAGGTTTCTTCTACGCTCATGACTTTTTCGCTCAGAGATGGATCGAAAAAAAAAAGAAAGAGAGAGAGGTGACAGCGCTCACTTTTTCGGATCAGCGGCACCGTGCTTATAACGCGGAGCAGGAATCCAGACCGGGACAAGCAGCTTAGTACGGTATGCCATCATCGTACACGTTTTCCCCGTTCAACGTCGTGCCTTTCCTCCTCGGGATTCTTTTCATAAACGTGGTGTGCATCGTGCTGATATTGGTCACCAAATGGTCCCTTTACACTCCGTTTTTTTCCATGGCGTGATCGTGTTGTTTCGGCCGGTATCCCAAGTAACAGAGTTGTGTCTCGCTTCGGGTGCATCGCCCCCCACTTTTTTGCAAATAGGATTACCTCGAGGCTGAAAAACCAGTGGCCTCTTATCTATGGCGTTCATATCTTCCAGATGACATGGTGGCATGAGGCGGAAAACAGGATATTCTTTTCCCAAGAGAAATCCCTTTTAGCTGGGCGAAACTTGCCTCGGAGGTCAAGTTAAGGCTCAATCTCCTGTTTGTTGATTGCCTACTTGAGCTCGATCGCAGTTTTACCTTGTCTCCTATTGATTTCCTCGTTACTCTGACTACTTGTCCGATATGCACTTCCAGTTATCTGCGCTCGTCGTTGCTGCGGTTGTTCATGTCGCTGTTGCACATGACGCCGGTGAACAGATGCCTCTCGGATACGTCAAGTATCCCTATCAGGCGACGTACCCCGGTGATAACGAAGGTAGTGTCATACTGTCCTACATCACCGTTTGCATACCCAACTGAACGACCTAGTCACCGCCGACTCTATCTTCTCCGGTATCACTACGTTTGCGAGGTTACCGTGGGTGCAATGCCTCGGTAAAGACAGAAACGCCGCGTTTGATATCGCCTTTGTCGGCGCTCCCTTTGTAAGTGGCATCGCTGAGCATTCGGACTAGCTCTAACTTGAAGGACCGTCGTAGGACACTGGTACTTCCTACCGCCCTGGCGCGCGCTTTGGTCCCGCCGGTATTCGTGCAGGGTCCCGTCGTTTGACGTTGTACGGCGGTTATAACGTGCCCCTCGAGGTCAACCCTTTCTTGGCTGGCCTCAAGATCGTCGACTGCGGTGACATCCCTGTCACTCCCTACGATAACAAGTTTGCCATCCAACAAATCGAGAATGGGCACAAGGAGCTCCTTCACAGGCCCGCGTTCTCCCCTCTCGGCAATGACGCGTTGACGGGGAAGCCACTTGTTCCTATTTCCGCTGATGGGAAACATCACCCAAGAGTCGTGACGCTTGGTGGTGACCACACGATTGTCCTTCCCCTTCTCAGGTCGGCGTCGCAGCCCTCTATGCCCCTATTTATATTTACCGGATGATCCTGATAGGTCTATTCACTCCGCCTACGGACCCATTTCCGTCATTCACTTTGATTCGCACCTCGACACATGGAAGCCATCCGTTTTTGGTGGTGCGCCGTCGGACCAGGCCGCCATCAACCACGGAACGTACTTTTACTGGGCCAGTCAGGAAGGCCTGATCAAGAACGGTAGCTCTATCGCAAGTATCCTGTTCCCTTTCTCCCTCTATTCCATTCTCTTCCCTGCCTCGAACGCTTTGATCCTAGTTTATCCGTCGATTTTTAGCACGGTGCGATTCGGACGACGCTGTCTGGCCCAGCGGACTATGCCAACGATGATGCTTCTGGGTTCCAGAGGATAGAAGCGCGTGAAATCGACACGCTCGGTGCGTCTCAGATCAAACAGGAGACATTTTCGTGCTCAGGCGGTCAACAGGCACGGACGGTATCATCAAGAAAATTCGAGAGACCGTGGGTGATCGCCCGGTATACCTGTCGATCGACGTGCGTTGTTTCAATGATATCTTCTTTACGCGTGCCTTACATACCCCTCTCGTACAGATCGACTCGATCGATCCCGCGTTCGCACCTGCGACGGGTACACCCGAGACAGGGGGTAAATCCGGTTTTCCACATGTCACGTCGCACCCACTGATATATATAAATGACAGGTTGGTCGACGCGTGAACTGCGCACGATCTTGCGTGGCCTGGACGGTCTGCACATCGTCTCCGCCGACATTGTCGAAGTCGCCCCTGCTTATGATACGAACGCCGAGTTGACCACTATGGCTGCTGCCGACGTGAGCCCTTCCTGTCCTTCACACGCTGCGTGATCTGATCCTGAGCGTAACTTATAATAGGTCTTGTACGAGGTGATCAGCGTGATGGCGAAAACGCCTCTCGGAAAAGTGGCCAACTAATCCGAGGCACGAATTTCAATCAATGGTGACCATGGTCTAGATAGAAACTTGGTGGTTCACTTTTTTTTGTAAATAATCCCTTTTCTTGCCTTTTCTCCACAATTCCTTGTACAATATATGCTCTCGTCTTTATGTAGAAAGCAATCTTTGGAGAATCATTATGTGTCAATTTTTGATTCCAGAGATCTATTAGATCATCCCTTTATTTCTTCCCGTTTTCGGCAACGTTCGGCAGCGCACAACTGAGTTTGAATTGGTAATCTGTCGCTTCAAGATCATTCACTCGTTTTTAACAGTTTCTTTCCGTATTTTCAGATGGCAGGTCCCAATAAGAAAACAACCACCCACTACTCCCAGTCCCAGAGCAACGCCCTCGCTCCCCCACACTCGTCCATTGCGCTCCACTTCGCCTCTGCTTGGGCCCAACCCAACCCATGCAGCTCTGCTCCCCTGTCGCGGCAGTGCTTCGGGCCGGAAGCCTTAATAGGCTTCGCCCACCCCACCTATCCTTACACCCAGGAATTTGTAGTTCACAACATTCGTACTAACTATGTACCTTTTCGATCCACTTGTTATTTCCCTTATGTCGCTCACGAAAGTGATCGAAATCTAGTTGTTCATCGTTCGATTAAATTGAAACTCCGACACAAGTGTGCGCTCACTCCGCCACCATCGCCCCGCACTCAGAAGCGGCGTTTTCTTGTACCTGTACCATGTCTTTTTCTCGAACGCGGATATAATGAATGCTGTAAGCTTTTTCTGCGTATCACACGATACTGCAATGATTCAAAACTAGGCGGGCATCGTCACGGCCCACAGCCAAATGTTATAAGTTCTTCGCATATATGGTCACCCCATGACATGCCACTTTGTCCGTGTAGATATGACCTATATTGTCTTTGCGTTTCGGAGGGGCAGGACTGTCTCTCGCCTCAGTTGTATCCAATGTTTCCCACTCTTTTGCAATCCGTCTGCCTCGAGGTTGAACAGACGGCGACCGCTTATCTAAAGGAAGTCGTGTCTTTCGAACGTTGCGGTGGCACGAGGCGAGGTCAGAGTGTTTCTTTTCCCAAGTGAAAACCTTATCAGCTGTGCACGATGCACCTTGGATGTCGACGTGAAATCCACTTTCCCTCTACTTCAGCTCGATCATCGTTCCCATTTCTCTATTTTCCGATATGCGTACCCAATTCTTTCTCCTCGCAGCTGTAGCGATAGCTCACGTCGGCACCGCACACGACGCCGGTGAGCAGGTGCCTCTCGGATACGTCAAGTATCCCTATCAGGCGATGTACCCCGGTGACAACGAAGGTACTGTCATATATACTGTCCTATATCACGACTTGAACATCCAACTGAACGATCTAGTCACCGCTGATTCTATCTTCTCCGGTATCATCACGTTTGCAAAATTACCGTGGGTGCAGTGCCTTGGTAAAGACAGTGATGCCGCGTTTGACATTGCTTTCATCGGCGCTCCCTTTGTAAGTGGCGTTGCTGCGTATTCGGACCAGCCCTAACTTGAGGATTGTTGTAGGACACCGGTACTTCGTACCGCCCTGGGGCCCGCTTTGGGCCCGCTGGGATTCGTGCAGGGTCACGTCGTTCGAGGTTGTGTGGCGGCTACAACGTCCCTCTCGAAGTCAATCCTTTTCTGCACGGGCTCAAGATCGTCGACTGCGGTGATATCCCTGTCACGCCTTATGACAATAAATTTGCCATCCAACAGATCGAGAACGGGCACAAAGAACTTCTTCACAGGCCAGCGTTTTCCCCTCTCGGAAATGACTCTTTGACAGGGAAACCGCTCGTTCCTATTTCCACCGATGGAAAACACCATCCGAGAATTGTTACGCTTGGTGGTGATCACACGATCGTCCTTCCTATACTAAGGCGAGTACGGAAGCACAGGTGTCCCACCATGCTTGTGCTCAAAGTCACGCGAGGATCAGGTCTATCTACTCTGCGTATGGTCCGATCTCGGTAATACACTTTGACTCACATCTCGACACATGGAAACCATCTGTCTTTGGAGGTGCACCATCGGAACAAGCAGCCATCAATCACGGAACGTACTTTTATTGGGCTAGTCAGGAGGGCTTAATTAAGAATGGCAGTTCTATTGCAAGTGTCTGGTTCCTTTTTTCCGTTTCATGGTTACATCGAACGTTTTGTCGATTTTTTTTAGCACGGTGCAATCCGGACGACATTGTCTGGTCCAGCAGACTATACAAACGATGACGCTTCCGGGTTCCAGAGGATAGAGGCGCGTGAAATCGACACGATTGGTACGTCTCAAATGGAATGCACATGCTTCTGATTCATCCCTCATTAACATTTTTCTTTCGCTCGATCCCGATGATCTACGGTTAGGTACGGATGGCATCATCAAGAAAATTCGGGAGACCGTCGGTGACCTCCCGGTATATCTTTCGATCGACGTACGTTTTTTCATGTCTTATTTGCGTAACTTACCCTTCTCGGGTAGATTGACTCGATCGATCCTGCATATGCGCCCGCAACAGGTACGCCCGAGACAGGAGGTAAGGCTGTTTTTCCGTACGGCACCATACAATACCCAATGACACGCCTAAATCATAGGTTGGTCGACGCGTGAACTGCGTACGATCTTGCGTGGTCTAGACGGTCTTCATATCGTCTCGGTCGATATTGTCGAGGTAGCCCCTGCATACGATACGAACGCCGAGTTGACCACCATGGCGGCAGCCGATGTAAGTTCTTCTTGTCTCACTACAATTATGAAATTGGGACATGGGCGGAATTAGGTCTTGTACGAGGTCATCAGCGTGATGGTGAAAACACCTCTAGGAAAAGTTGTCAACTAATCAAAAAGATCGATCAAGTGAATATTTGAGTTTGAATTCCTGTAAATAGTTCTCTTTCCCTTGTTCTCCCAATTTTTGCTGGCTCATTATAAAGTCACCTGCTCGCCGCACGTTGTTGTCATGCGGTCGGAACTGGTCACTTGACTCAAGCCTTAAGTAAGATCTTGAGATCAACCGCGTACCGCACAGCATCGGAAAGTGTTTGTGTCAAGGTCAAACTTGAAGGTTACGTAGTTATCAAACCACAAACCGTACCCAGCCCCAGTGGGCCACGAACGCCAGGTTGACCCGCGATGTCCCTATCGGCACCCGCTTCTACAAAACTATATATCCTCATCTACGTTTCCTAGCGCCCCTATTCACTTGAAATGTCTATCAATATATCCCACGTTTGACCAATTGCTTCCGCTGGCACAATACATCAGGTGAAACATCCGATACTGGCGAGACGATTCGAGGTGACACATAAGAGCTTATGCGCTCGAGGAATCTGTGAACTGGGAAAGACCCCTCGGCAGGATCACACCCGGTTGGGCTTGTACGCAACGGAAGCTTCCGAGAATGTCTACCAAACAGGGGAGACTGTGCCGATCATGGAGATGAGCGCTAGGTGTACTTGAGTCGGGTGCGAATATCGGATCACTACATATGGACAATTGTGACCTTTCTCGGGCGCGCCCGTGTTTCGACCAGGTGCAAGGAAGACTGGAATTTCATTAGGCATAAACGATTTGGCCGCTGGGAAAGTGGTACGCCAATGTCAACGCTCAAATGCGTGAGATGGTTGCGAGGGGCAGTGAACACACATGATCCATTCGCAACTTGTGAACGCAGAGGCGCTGCGTTCCGCATGCCAAGTGTCGACAATCTCGGATGCAACGGAAAGCCTTTCCAAGTTGCCGCAGTCATGATGCCGGGATCATCTCGGCGCCATCCGCGGCAGGAGTTCTTACGCAAAAGCTCCCACTGCGGTCATAGGGTAGGTATGACATGTGTGGTTCCACTATGGTTACATCTGAAACGATAAGTACACCATCAATAAGTCCCGATTGGGGGACGGGGCTATCCAAGAAACGCCCTAAAAGGGATGACAGCCTGGAGCTAGGTGAGTGCTGGCCCCCTCTTCCTGCGCACACCATCATTGACATCCACAGCTTTTCGTGCATTTCCACCAATACATTGTTGTCTTGTCGTTCGCTGTCCGCTTCGATCGCGTCCGCTCAATTTGGTTCATGTCCCGGGCGGAACTGTTCCACTTGTCGATCAGCCAGCTTTTCACGGTAAAGTGAGTCGATATGGAGATTATCCGAGGGCCGCGGCATTTGTTGATGCACGACATTCTCATCGACGCGATCTTGTCCTCAGATACGTTGCTGTGTCCAGCGCATCGTTGCTTGTGTATGACTACTTGATAACATTTCCTCCCGAGGTATGTTCCGCAACTTCAGAGCGCAACCGTTTTCCAGTTGAACCGTAACCAGGTGGAGTATATGTGGAAGGCACCATGGACCCCCGTCAAGGCCGGCTTTCTGCTAAACCGCTACGGGAACTTGGTCGGGCAGACAGTTATCGCGTACGAGCAAATGGGCTTTCTTAGCCATAATTCGCACAAGGTACGTGTTCTTGTTCCTAATCGTACGACCTCATCACCGATAGTCCTGTCACATCCGCCACTCCGGCACGTTTAGTTTTGCGTCGCATATTTTCTTTATTGCACGCTCTTCATGTTGTTCTCTGGCGAGTCCATACGGTGTGAGTCCTCTTTCGCTACCTGCCTGTCATAGACCATTGTGAAGATGAGAGTCAAGTACAGTGATCGTGATCATGCGCGCTTGGGTCATTTGGGGATGTACCTACCGTGCCGGGGTATGGTTGGTTTCGCTCTATCTAATCTATCTTTTCACGGTGGTCGGCGTTACGTGTTATTTGTGGGAACGTGGTTATGGTATGTGATTGCGAATACCAGGATCAGGTCCCGAGAGAGGAGCTGATGAGGTTATAGGTTCGGCATCCCCACCGGTGGATGGCGCATGTGTGACAGTGATCCCCCGTGCGTAGTTTAATTCTGCTTTCCACTGGCCCTGACAACACCGGTTTGGGGCCCTGTAGCATTCAGTGTCGGTAACATTTATGTGTCATGTATGCCTCGACTCGGAGATGCCTGACATCGCATTTTTCTCACTCAGTGGCTACTTTGGTTTGCAGTGTGGGTTATTCAACTTGCATAGCAGTCTAGATCTGGATTAATATGCGACATAGAACGTTGATTGACAGCATCGTATTGGTAGTGGTATGTAAAGGCCTTTGCAGATCCTTCAAGGGGTCCCGAAGTGCCCGTACCTCGCCATTTGTTCGTCTTCTTGTCCGCGATGGTGAGATAATCTTACCCGCTCTCATGCTGACCGAGAGATTCATTTATCTTGATCTATATCCAGCCATCTTATTTTACGCAGTAAGCCCCACCTTACTCCGATGATCGAGCGCCGTTTGGTATAACCCTTTACAGACGAGCGTCTTCAACAGTATCTTTTCGATGATATGTTGGTACGTCCCTATTCGCCTCGATATCTTTCACCCGCGCTGAGTCAAGACAGGACCGCATTCCGACATGTATGCCTTTCCCTCTTATCGTGATCTCGATCCGTCTCATTTGGCCATTATCGATCAGGATTCTCGGAATTTTCTTCAACTCGTGTACGTATCTACCGCCTATTCCTGTGACAACACCCCACAATGCCCCCACCCCAACCAGACTATCAATGCCACTTCTCTCCATCGCCGGCCAGCGCCTCGTGCTCAACCTCCGCGGCCTCCGAACGAACCCATGGACGTCGAGGGACGTGAGTCGGGTTGTCGATCAAGAGCTCGCTGCGATGGGCAACGGACGGTATTGGGATCCCGTTGATGGGTTGTCGGTCGAGATAGAGACGGCGGATTTTTCGTTGGAGGTGATGGATCGGTGGGCTGAGGACGCGCTCGAGGCACGACCACCGCCGGAGGGTTGTTAACACCCAACCATGACGACGGGTGTTCGCGTTCATGTTGACATCGACACACGATGACGAGGTGTGGCCCGCCGTCCGACACTTGGTGGCGCGTGGCTTTGGTAAGCCGTCGGGCGATAGACAGGGGCATTCATGGTTTGATGACGTTGGGGGACTTGGTACATAGGCGACGTCTCGAATCGCAATGCGAAGATATACTGTAACAACATGGAGCGTTCCTGTGCCTGGCAGATGGTAAGGAAACGCAAAACTGGGCGTGCAACGCGTGTTAACACGGATGTTGTCTGCCCCACCCGGATCACGATGTGTCTCGGCTGAGATGCGACCATGGCTTGAGAAGTTGGTCTACATCGTTCCGGCCGCCATCGTATCACATATATATATCGATGATGTTTGGGCCTTTTCCCCGATTGACGAGCGTATTTTCTTGCCGGATCCAGCTGAGGCCAACCGTGCAATGTGGACATACATGCATACATCCCTGTCGAAACGTGATCGTCTGGTACACGACTCAAGAAGAGTTCACATCCAAAGTCGGCCGCCGAAGGATCCTCGCTCAGAGGTATGTATATCCACAGCATGACATGTTCCATCGCATGAACCGACGTGACTGTGATATCAGCCACAAAGAGGTTCCTGTCCGTTCACATTCTTAGTGATACCACGCGCCATCATGAATATGTATATATCAGGCCTCAGGCACTTTGAGATATCAATCGTTTATCTACGTCGTGCGCGAGCCGGTGTGGGTTAGACAAGAACGGTTGTGGCGGATCGTCGCGGGGTGGCACGCTTAGGCTATGCTATGCATGGCTGGATTGCTGCTGCCAGTGCATGGGAACAGTGGACGTTGGTTGCCCTTCTTCTCGATTGATTGAGAGGTAGTTGTTACTCCGCTTTTCCGGATCAACGAGCGAATGGTGGACCGGCTATATAAGATAGTTCGCTGGACCCTAGAAACGTGGTATGAGCGACTGACTATTAGAACGTAAACGAGGCTCACTGCACACCGTCCGACTCCCTGGCAGGAAGAAGGGAGCTACCAATTTCCAATATCATACAATGCTAGTGTTAGATAATACTTACTGTACCTGCTGGTGCAGATGACAAAGCGACATGGCAAGTGGTTCAGCTTGGTCGCCATGCTGAGCGACACACCATGTTGTCTAGTGCATTGAAATTCGGCCCGCGTTTGCTTACATAAGTGACACGCGCGGTGCAACAGCGGCCCGGAAGTAATCTCAGAAGAGAGCTCACCTTGACCCTTCTCCTTCTACATGGAAGGTGGCCATGTCCAACCTGTTTCTTCGATGACCGTTAGATGACCTCTGCTGGAATGGAAAGGCTCAATTCATTATTCAGGGTAGAGGGTTACCCGGAAAGTGCGACGGCATGATTTCCAGTACCCGACGCAGCGACATTCGTAATAGAGCCTTTGGGATGTCCTGAAGCTTGAGGCCTCAGGGCCAGGTCCCTCAGCTTGGCGAGCACGCCATATGTGTATGGAGACTGTGTCGGGCTCAACGGACATCACGTACAATGAAAGCGTCCGACGGATGAGGCCCAGCACTGTACGGCGAGGCCAACCACACACGCGTATAGCCATCGATTGAGTCCTGGCCCCATGATCAACGGCGTCAAGTCGCCGATGTGTTCAATCAAGTTGGTATTGGTCATTAGGGATATACCCGTCACTTGCAGTGAATATGTGACACTGCCTCTTTCACTTTGGGTATGACGTAGTGAACTTCCCAAGCGCCGGGATATATGTTGGATCCCTCGGTGAGAGCGCTTGGGGGGAGAATCTCATCACTGCGCGGCAGTCGCGACCGCCTGGGTCTGTCCCTTGATTGTCGGTTGCGTCGTGGGCAGCCGCGGGTATGCGATAGTCGAGATCGATGATGAAAACACAGCTATCGAGGATCCTGAGGGTGAGGATGTGGGTTGTGATCGGCGAGAGAGATGCGAACGATTATTCATTGGCGCACTGACCACGAGGGACGTAAGAATCGAGACCGGGAACAGGCGGGTCACTCGCATCGAAGGGAAGGTGGTGTCGGATCAGATTGTCCCTGGGCCCTGGGAAGAATGAGAATGATGATGGCGACGTCAAATGGAAGAGTGGAACGGAAACGATGAGCGGAGGGGGTGTAACCCATGCTTTTGAAGCGGATGTGCGGTGGATGTTATTGGCCGCCGGATGTCATCGAGATGGACGCGTTTGCGGTCTACGCCGTCAAGATCGACAGAGAGGTTGAATATAGGAATTGGCTTGCCATAGGACGTGTCGTATTTAGGTCGTGTGAGGGACTTTCCCGATATAGGGGAAAGATGGTCGACGTCAATGTGTTTTGCGGGTGGTTAGAGGCGTGGTTGGGCCCGCGGAGCTTGGCTTGTTTAAACTCGTGGAGACGGCGCTGCGGCGTTCCAGGGACTGGAAGTGAATTCAGGGTAAGATTGATGATGGCGTCATAGAGGTGTCCAGATCGGTTGGGGAAAGTTGGAAGCGAGTGAGATAGAAAAGGGCGGATGGAAGCGAGGTTCGATATGGGGTAGTCAGTCAGTGGAAGAGGCAATGGCTGTGGTAGTGATTACGTCAGTGGCCAAGCTGTAAGATGCCGATATTCTATAAAGGGCAATGAATGAGGCATGCTTCCCTGCAACTCGTTGGGGCGGTGCTCTGAGAACGACGTGCTCATAGTACACTTAAGAGGAGAATCGTCTCCTCCTCGTCTTCCCAATCCACCGCGTGAGATGGACTATCCCGACTTTACCTCCCAACAGTCTCACCAGTCCCAACCAAATCCTCAGCGTGTCTGGCCACCACATCTCCTGACCCCACAGCAGTCCCAGCCAGCCCAGCAACAGCAACCGTTCCCCTCCCCCGTCTCTGCGAATGCCTATTTCTTTCCCGCCCAGTCATCCCCACAGCAACAGCAGCACCCCGGTGCACCGCAGACATCCCCAACCGCCGATGTCAACGTCCGTCAGACAGCGACGCTCTCTCTCAATCTCAGCTCTCTCTCTGTCGCATCGCCTCCGACCCTCTCCCCAATCGGTCCTCACCAAGCACAGCAAGCACAGTTCCACCCTCATCAACTTCATGCACATCCCTCGATCCCGCATCATACCCACTCCCACTCCATCTCGAGCACATCTTCTGTCTCCCCGATAACCCCGGTTTCCCCCTCAAACATGCCTCTCCTCTCCCCGCAGCCTCAGTTCACCTATAACTTCGAGGACGCTCCAGGTGGTCTCTCTCCTACTCCGGACTCTCTGCTCAATCAGAGGCGGCCCAGCTCCAGCTCCCACAGCGCCTCTTCCTCCGAACTCGCCGTCGCGAAAACCGTCCCCAGAAAACGCAGTCTTACCAACACGCTTCCCGTGTCCCCATCTGCTGGCGCCGCTGCACACAGCATGCACCAGCATTCACATTCACACTCCTACTCTTCCTCACAGCCAGCTCACCCCATCCTTCCTCATCCCATCATCACCACCACTGCCTCCTCTCCTCCTCTCCTATCCTCTCCCGCGTCTTCCCCGTCCGCTCACCCCTCACACTCACACTCACACTCACTCTCACATTCCCGCTCTCATGCCTCTCTCTCTCAGTCACACTCTTCACAACCTTCTCTTCCCCATCTCGACATCAACCCCACTCCCACCTCTCCCTATGAGGAAATGGACAGCGCTGCACCCTTTTCCGCCATTGGTGATGATGGCTCTGACGACGATTATGGCAGTCCCTCTGGCTCGTTTTCGGCTGGTGGTCCTTTTGGTAAATATGTTGTCCATCCCTATCGAATTTCTCTAACTCTTTCGGTTTTCCAGGCGCTGCCAACTCTAAATCGTCTGGGTCTTCTGTCCAACAAGGGCAGACCGTCATAGGAAAGTCGTCCGGCACCAACAATTTCGTAACGAAACTTTACCAGTATGCCACGCTCACCACTCCATTTCCGCGTGCTAACCAGTGATTCCATAGTATGATCAATGATGCTAAATCGCAGCATTTCATCACATGGACGGACTTGGGGACAAGGTAATTGTCTATTTTCGTGTTAATCCTCCGGGGATGTTCAGATGTCAAACTGACGCGATTCCTTACTAGCTTCGTCGTGTCAAATGTGGGCGAGTTTAGCAGAAGCATACTTGGATCACATTTCAAGCACAACAACGCACGTCTTATCGCCCTTCTTATATTTCTGGTGCTGAATATATGCGCAGTTCTCGTCATTTGTTCGTCAACTCAATATGTACGGGTTCCACAAGATCAATAGGGTGCGCCGCCTGCATTTCTCATGCCCCTTTTTGGTCGTAATGATCGTGTTTAATCCCTCTATGCGCTGTCTTTACCCCCATTACGCAAATTTATATGCATGCATCGACCCTGAACCGTAAATACACCATGATGTTTGCAATCACCGTTATCATCACAACAGACCCCACGCGCCCAACGCACATCATCTTCGTCCCAAACTTGGGAATTTTCTCATCCTAAATTTCTTCGTAACCGTCCAGATTTACTGGAAGCGATAAAGCGCAAGGCACTGGAACCCGACCCAAGAGAACGCAACCGGTGAGGCTACCTTCTACTAGATTTGTGCAGCAGAACAAACAATTATTAATGTTTGATCAAAAATAGTATTGAACTTCCAGGAGAAGTCGCCCGCCTTTTATCTGAGCTCCGTGCGGAGAACCAGGCGCTCTGGCGAGAAGTCAGGTCCCTGAGCAGTCGTGTTCCTCAGCAAGGGTCACCCACAGCCAATCATGGACCGACCGCGAATTCAGCAAATCTAGCATGTCACCCTTCATCTCATGGTCAGGTTGGTTTGGGAAGCGGGCATACCCTCACACATTCGAGGTCGTCATCAAACTTGGGAGGAGATGATGGCGACAGGGATATAGATTGGGATGAGGACGATGCTATGAGCGGTGGTCCCATGTCAGGCATTGGGATAGGTGGAAGTCAAGGCGGGGACGAATGGGACTCTCAAAGCTCACGATTCCAATTCGGATCAGGTGGGCTGAACGTACCCGGATATCCGTTCAATCCTGTCGAAACGTCCCCTGAAGCAGAACAATGGAGGCGGTGGGCGGAGTGCGAGATCGTGAAGGAGAGGAGAAGAGTCGAGAAACTCGTGGGTGTTGTCAAGGTACTGGTCGACTTTTCGGGCAGAGGCGGCGTCAGTGTTGGTCCAGCATTAAGCAGCAACACGGCTGTAAATATGTGCATAGATCGAGAGCCCGACGAAAGTAAGTTTGTCGCCATTTTTCTTTTCGCATGTTGAGGGGGTGATTAGTTCCGCCCACCATCCTGCAGGAACTTCAGGAGCTTTCTTTGTCATTTGACCCTTCTCCTTCTCCTATGATTCCTTCACCGTCACCGTCACCCTCGCCACATCTA
Organism: Zangia roseola; assembly: GCA_038090095.1. Taxonomy (NCBI): domain Eukaryota; kingdom Fungi; phylum Basidiomycota; class Agaricomycetes; order Boletales; family Boletaceae; genus Zangia; species Zangia roseola. The sequence goes on from JBBPMD010000066.1 coordinate 53,692, forward strand.
TTGGCCCGTCATCCACAATACTCACCAAATATCTTCATCACTTCGCCAACTTCACCTTCACCTTATCTCAGCTCACATTCTCGATCCCCGTCGCGAGAATCGTTGACTCAAATTAACCCAAACGCATCGAACACGAACCTCTCCCTCACCATTCCTAACTCGATGACTACGGGTCCGTCTCAATTTTCCCATTTACATACACCTTCGTCCTCACCGACGGCATCCGATTTCATCTCCGTCGTTTCCAGCAAAGGTCCTGGGCGTGTGAAGAATGGGGTGAGGTTACAGAAACAGCCCAACATCACGCTCACGTTTGAGACGGAGGACAACGGACGGGTGGAAAAGCGTGCACGGACCGAGGGTGACAATGCCAAGACTGGGGAGGAGATGGATATCGAAGTAGGAGAGGATGTCAAGCTGCCTTCCCCAATCTCATTGACCGGTGGGACGCCCCCCACAACGGCTGCAGGTCTGAATGTGAACACGGGTAACAAAGTGGCAGGGTTACGATCGCGGAGCGATTCAGCGCCGATGTGGGGTGGGGCTGCAGGTGATGGTAGCTCGGCGCAGAGTGGGTTGAGCGCAAATTGGACGGGAAGGGGAAGGAGTGGAAGTTCGTATGGACGATGAGAGGAGATAGTGGGTACTGGACGTTGTTGGACGCTGGATATAGAGCCGTACTTATGTACACCTTTCGTCATTCAACGTCCCTCCTTTCTTCACGTTGTCGTCTTTGTCTTTTCTTGCATTCTCTTTGCTAGTACATATCTACACGTACATACTGTTACATATTGGGGTATCTCGGCCTATCGGCCGTGGGGTTTGTCGCCGATCATATCGATGTAGATGGCTATCTATCTCTTTACCGACTTGTGTTATCATACCATACGCTCTTTCTTAGAGTTTCGGTGGTGGCCTAGATGATTGAGGATTCGTTGCAATATATCGGCAATGCATCATGTGCATTCGTATCTCGCGTCGGGGGTTCACTTTTTGCGTCGGAGGAGTGAGCACTGGACACAAGACACGATCGAATATCCGCTCGCATGTTTCTGTTCAACGCGGTCTTTCAAAGTTTCCCCCCTTGTTTTACTTGAGCTTTTGTCTCCTGGGTCACCGCGTGCCTCGTCCTCGATGTTTGGTGTGCGACCTGATACTTGCCGGCACACGGTAGACTCTTAAACCAGATTAGAGTCTAAGTCTCGTGACGAGATCGATGAAGACGTCAGTCAGCATAGTTCTTTTCGCTGTGACGTTCCACGATTCACATCAAGACATCAATCGGGGCTACGTATGACCCTATGCGTCGTTGTCCCTATCAGACGCGCGCACCTTTTGATGCTGTCCTTAGGCACTTGCAAGGCCCGGACTACCCCTGTAATTACTAATCAGGTGGCTACGCCGTGGGTACGGGCGATTACTTCGTCGGGACCCCTACCACCGCCAAGGGGCCTGCTCCGTCCCACGGTCCCAAGCCTATCACAAAACCTTCGTGATGGGGCTGTGCGTCGAGTTGGAGGATGAAGTTACTTAGTTAACGATGATGTACTATGATAACAGGCACAGATATATGGTAGATCTAAGAGTAGGAAATATGTTGATACGTCAGACTTGTCATCTGCTAGCTAGAAGTCCACAGAAATCTGTTTGATCATGATTTCGTGGTGTGTGTGGGAAGGTCGGCCTGTGGGGCTTCCGTTGGGAGCACCGCCATGCCAAGGGGTCGATTGGTCGACCAATCCGACCAATCAGCATCAATACACCAATAATTCCAACTCCGCGCACATGTGACGAAAAGGTCGCAGAAAGGTCGCACAGCCGCACCCCCTGTCGCACCGCCACACAGGGGGTGCGGCTGTGACAAGGAGGGGATTTTTCGCTAAGGTCGAAGTGTGTCTGAGGGAGGATCTGGAACGAGCGACAAGGTGGTGAGGCTGTTCTCGTTTGGAGAGAACCGGTTCATACTAGCAGGTACATGCATGTATAGTGTCGCCCCCCCTGGGGGCACCTTTGGTATTTCAAGCCACTCACACCGTGGTCTAATGCGGAGCGAACGACAAGGATGTAACTACTGTACTACTGCAGTGCTGTCCTCGCCAAATGATGCCTGAACAAAGTAAGAAAAATCGTTTGAAGGCATACTTCAGGGAAGCATACAATATAAGAAAAATCGTTTGGAGATGTACTTCAGGGAAGCATACAATATAATCCTCGTGCGCCCAGGCGATTGTCTTGACTGGCCCTGCCGGTGTGTTTACAATACAACGCTTGTGCGTCCAGGCACTGTGGGGGTCAAGATGGGCGGCAATGGCATAGTCATATCTGCCCACATGCGATTGTAATCAAGGGAGACGTACTTCAGGGAAGCATACAACATAACATTGCTCGCATATCCAGGCACGACGTGCACCGAGATTGACGGCTGCAGCATATTCGTATCCGCCCACATGCAATGATAATCAAGGAGGCCTTCGATAGGTCCAGGAGCTGCAATAAAAACAAATCAGGGGAGACATACTTCAGGGAAGCATACAACATAACATTGCTCGCATATCCAGGCACAACGCACACTGAGATTGACGGCTGCAGCATATTCGTATCCGCCCGCATGCAATGATAATCAAGGAGGCCTTCGATAGGTCCAGGAGCTGCAATAAAAACAAATCAGGGGAGACGTACTTCAGGGAAGCATACAACATAACATTGCTCGCATATCCAGGCACGACGTGCACCGAGATTGGTGGCCACAGCATATTCGTATCCGCCTGCATGCGATGATAATCAAGGAGGCCTTCGATAGATCCAAGAGCTGCAATAAAAACAAAAACATCAGCGTTTGAACCACACAAAACGGAGACGGGATAATAAACACGCATCTTTATCCCAGAGATGCTTCTGAGCAATGCGCCTGATTTCATTGGGAGTGACAACATCAACAGCATTCTCAATCTGTTTGGGTGTCATATGGTGATCGGTGGTGACTAGCTGTCTACTGATGTCTTCGGCGATAGCGATGGTTCTGTCGAGGTTGAGAAGGAGGCTAGCTCTGAGTTGACTTTTAGCACGTTCGACCTCGACGTCGGTGGTGGGAGCCATGGACATGCAGGACCATATCATGTTCGTGCTCAATGACAGTGTTCTTAAGCTTCGAGTTTTGAAGGATGCCACTGATGATATCGACGGCAACAGGGACGTCCTTGCGGAAGCTCATGGCGTAGGTGGTTTGCTTACATGAGGTATATGTGTTAAGACCCGCTCGAGCAGGTTCCTGCGACTTGTGTCCTTGAAAACCATGGAGGTGAGCGAGCATGGACTGAAAGTGAGTGAGAACACAAACAACGACGATTACCCAGTGCTATCGACAGACAAGTAGTAACTAAACGGCTGTCAACTAGATAGTACGAAGAAAGGAGGGGCCCAGAAGGCGAAAAAACTAAAAACAAACAAACCACGACGACACAGAACTTATGCACAACAACGATGAGTCAAGCATTGGGTCCCTCTTCAAGATAGTTGATACGCAGGCAGGAATGGCTGTCGTGTTGCACAAAGCGGTCAGCAGGAACTGAGCCATCGTGCTTGTATCCAGGATAAAGCCTGAAGAGAGCGGTTGTAGGGTGGCCATCTGCATCTGTGAGTATGATCGTACGCGCCGCAAGCATCAATAAGAAGGCTTGGGCATTGACAAATGGCATGTTGGAGCTGGTGCCAGCCACCTGCATCTCGTAAATCCATTTGACCGCTCTCAGGAAGGCTTCAGCGTGAAAGGTGGTCCCATCCGAAAAGATCCCTTGTGGCTGCGTCCATTGCGGTACGTCCACATCTGGTAGTTCCGGGGTTGACTTTGACCGGACACCATCGGCACAGATACCACGCCTGTGATTCCCTGTTGACCTCTCTGGCCCGGGGTACATTATCATCTTGCAGCGGGAGCAGGTATGGACCTTGCAGGGCTAGAAAGCGATAATAGTTAGTATAGATAAACGCAGCGAGAGTAAGGATTCACTTACTTTTTTTCCTGAGCCAGGACTAGCCTTGACAAGATTGACAACAGCGCAATGTTCTTGCCAAAACGATTCCTTGTTCCGCTTCGCTGTGTGACAGATCAGTACAATTGGGAATAGTGAGGGGAATGTAGGCATGTACATACATCTGAAATCGTTCTTCAGTGTCCTTTGGATGATCGTGAGCTCTACATTGCCCAGCTTACGTAGAAGCGCAAGAGGATTCTTTTTGACAATGTTTGAACTGCGTGCTGTGGTCAGCCGGCGATTGTATTCTTCCGTCGCCTCAACCCATTTCTTTGATGTCATCTCATAAGAAACCCAGCGATATTCCTTGCGCATATTCATAAAGAGGTAGAACTCATCGTTACCTTTGACCTTGAGCGAATCTGGATGGATGCCTGTAGCGGCGAGGAACAAACGCTTGGACCTGGTTTCACGATGGCAGGTAGGTGGTGCAAAGGCTGGCGAGGGCTCGGGAATCGGACTTGAAGACACCATATCTGGGTTGGTTGGTTGGGGGGCCAGTTGTGTGGGCCTGGACGGGGGGGGTAGCCTGAGACTCCAAGGACAGGCCGTCGGACTTGGACTGGAACATGGGATGGCTGGATTTGGGAGCATGGCTACTATTGGGGCGTCCAGGTTTAAAATACGAGTCAAGGGTTCTGGCACAATGATGGGGTTCATTCACAGTCTTGTAGCATAATCAAGTCAGAACCCATTGAAGCGCTGTGACAAAACACTTACATCAAGGCGTCCCAGGCCAATAGCCTGAGTACGGGGACTTGGGTCACAGTGTGCCGGCGTTGCACCATGGTCTTCGGAGTCACCCAGACTTGTAATTTGTGACTGAGCCGAGACCTGTGGGAGCCGAAGTAACTTGGGATCGATGTTCAGCTCATTGAAAATGAACTCGCGGCTGGACAGGAGTGCTTGCTCGGTGTCGTCTTGGGAACCTGGCTCGCCTTGAGGAATGACAACTTCCAGCTTGAACTCAGTTGCTTCTTCCTTCATGAGGCCCCCGAATGTTGCGATATGTTTCGAGGGTACTAAACCAAATATCTCATTGGAGCACGCAGACCGGAGTTCTGGCAGTGCGACAAGGGCACACTGTGGGTCGGCTGCGCAGAGTCGATTATAGAGTTTAGCAATGGAACTGATCATGTCGGTATGGTGGCAACCCGCTGTCAGGGTGATGAACAGGGTCTTCTCGGCAGACTCGGAGCATTCAATTTGTTGATTGAACGCAATCCGAATGTTTCTACGATGCACGAAGTCATGGCTCAGTGCTGTGAGCATGACTATACCACTCGGTTGTGCTCTCTGAAGGCTATTCCATGCCTTGTGACAGCCTTCAATGCGACTGCCATCAGAGAGCACATCTTGCCGGCGGCGTTGCAGGCAACCTTTCCGAACGTGCCTGAGCTGCTCTTGGTGAACCTAGAACGGCATCATGATAGCCATCAGTGCTGTAATAATTACGTTGTGTAGCTATCTTACCTTCTCGGATGCAGCTGACCACACGGTCCCATTCTTTGCCCACTTATCGTAGGCCGCAACCAGTCGCAGCTCCTGCTCCTCCCTACACCAGTACTCGGCACCGTGCCCACCCTCACTGGCATGACTTTTTAATATAGCATTTGTGACGTCCGACACCACAGCCATGCGATAAGGGTTCCTATTTCCATTTAGGATTGTCGCCATGTACCTAGTTATGTACGTCATTCAAACATGTAATTGACACATTCCAGTGCAAATGTACCTGGCAATGAAATGCCAGACATCCTGGATGGAATCGCTGCCCGGGAATATGGCTGTGATTGCACTTCTTACCATGCAACAATTGTCCGACACAAACATCTTGGAAAGAGGTTGACCGAGCATCTGAGTGCGAACCTTGAGGCCTGCGAGCAGCTCCTGAATCTCCGCGTTGGACTTGGACTGACAGAAACACTGCGAGGCAGGGCGATTAGTTGTACCGCTAGACCTGCTAGTAGCCTACACACCCAGGCAATGATTTGATTTGATTCGTTGATAATGCTGACGATCCTGCCCTTCAAGTATTTAGACTGCTGACAGTCCTTGTCGGAAACAGTGGCCTTGTTGGATATCTTGAAGGTACTATCAAACGAACCGCAGATCGCTGCAGTATCCGTCAGGTTGCGATTAATTGAGTGACTCAGACAGGTAGCAATGTGTACAACAAACTCACCCGTTAGTGACCGCATGTACGACTGGGATTCACCCTCTCTTGTACGTGCAATAAATTCGAGATAGATTTTGGTGATGATGTCCGTGGATATGCATTGAGCATCATAACCAAGGGGGTCGTCAAACGCTGCGAACGATTGAAGCCCTTCGGATCCCGCACCGAAAAACGATGCTACCATTCTGGGTCTGTGTGACGCATCCTCGACTCTCTTGAGGTATTCAAACATGCGCCGGTGATATTCCAACAAATGGAGTTCTGCAGGATATCCGATAGATCAGTAATGGCATCACATTCGCATTACAAGAAAATGCTCACGTCGGATTTGTTCCGCAAGACCACCTGAGGTCGAGGAAGGACAGAGCTCGATGATGACATTAAAGAGGTCGCGAGTCAATCTGCAGCGGTGGAGGAAAACAGGAATGCCACCTGGTGTACATGTGTATGAGGCATCAAGTCAGTTTACATACATACGTTATCATGATTGTGATGGGGCGCATATCGCCGGCAGTTTACATCATACTCACAGGGAATTTCCCAATGCTTCCACGCTCTCCAATACACGCTGCTAGTCGTTGCACAGCAGTAGCTAGTAGTTGATGGATCTACGTCGTTCGCCCTCAGCGTGCTTGCAGCCTGAGGTGAGTCACTGGCAGAGCCATTTGTCTGGTTCCCAGCGTTCCCAGCCTTATCTCCGTCACTAGGTTTCTTTGATTTGCAGGCGTTGCAACGCAGCTGCAAACCCAAGGCGACTTCATCTTGCGACACGCCATGCAGTTCTTGGGCTCCAGTTCCAGTCCACCCTTCCCAAGTGACGTCAGTACCTGATTGGCACATTGGGCAGCGAGCGAGTTCGGGGTAGTAGAACAGGTGGATTATATTGATGGGCTTCAGGTACTGGGTCTCTGGGCTCACGTCGAGCGCTCCCGTTCGTTTCTGCAAGTGCAGGTAGGAGGGTGGGACGAACCGAGGACCATGCAGGGGAACGTCCGTGCTCAGCTTGGCTGGCATGTTACCCTTCTTCCGGGGTCGTGTCTTGTCCCAGATGAAGGTGACATATTCGACAACCTGCGCTTCCCATTCAAGCTGGCATTGTGAACGACGGCCCTTGGCAGACTCAGGTAAGTTGGTCCATGTGGTCACTCGCCGTTCCACCTTATTGAAACCCATGCTGCATTAGCTTAGGCTCACGGGTTTGTGTGTTGAGCGCAACTCACCGATTCTTTCCACTTAGTACAGAACATGTCACGATCCTTCAGTGGCACAAGCGACGAATTGCGGAGGAGAGCAATGACCGTCTGCGGTTCAAACACAGACATCTGGTACAAGGACGCGAGAGGAGGGGCCTACCGATCTGCTGCCCCTAAGGACTAGCCCCATTATATAGTGTTTGCCTCCCTTTGCCACACGTCCTTCATCTCCGTTCTCATACTCTTTCGCATCAGTGCACCACCACGATACCGCTCGGTTGTCGGATTGTACGCTATTGGATTGTGTCAAATTACTCTTACTGGTACATTCTAGTCTGAGTGCCGATGTCATAAGTCGACTGATGGTTTCAGTAATCCTCACTGATGGCCGCATTGTGTGCTTCTCCTCTTACAGGCAGCGAGCATGGTTATACGGCCCAGTTCAGACCAGACGACTCAGATGAAGAGAGGCCTGCCAGTGTAGACGACACCGCGAATACGCCGGTACCTGGAGATGCCATTGATCTCACAGCGGGCGAAGAGTCCAAGTCGTGGGACATTAGGCAACTCAAATCACGCTCACCTTCAAGCTCACTCTCGCGAGAATTAGCGAGGCCAATATCTGACAGTGTAAAAGCCTGGCAGTCCGAGTATGTCCACTGATGCTATGTACTGTATAATTGGGCTGATAACAAGTTCATACTAGCCGCAACGGCGGTAGCACGGATCCCACAAACACAGGGTTGGTAGCGCATCAAGTAGACCTCGCAATTACGTCGCATGTGGGTCTCAGCACAATGCTTGGCCGGATGGGGGAAAACCATGGATTCCATGCTAACATAGTGAACAGGGTGTACCTAGGCTCGAGTGGCCTGGAGGAAACTGACAAGATCTTAAATGTTATGAGGCAGGTGGCAGAGACACGAGGACAACAAGAGATCTGTCGTAGGGAAAAGAAGTGGAGGGAGTGATCGCCGAGCACATGTTCAACTCATTTTCGTAGTCTCAGGCTGTGAATGTACATTAATATCTCGTCCACTTCACTCAGTTCATGATTCAAGTTCCCCATTCAGGTTACCTCGTAAATACTGCTGAATGTCGGTCCATATCTACTCCGTCCCAACTGACCCCTTGGGTGGGTTCGCCGGGTTCCGAAAGGCGACCCCTTCACTACCTTCTCAGCTCGCCTACCAGCTCGCGACCCCTCCGCATGACCAATCTGCTATTCCGTTGGCAGTGAAGTGGGTCACGTGATCCGCAGCCAGGAGAGGAAGATGTCAGAGGACAAGGCCAAGCCTTCAGAGCGCCAGGCTGATCGGTACGTACCAGAAGAAGATCGCTGAAAAGCGATTGACGGATGGAAGGAAGGGCATGTGATGACCAAACCTAACGCTGGAGTTGATAGTCATATGCATCAGCAAACCCGGAAGTGGCTGTACAGTGCTGTACGGTACTGTACTCACTGTAGCACTGTCCCAAAATGGCAGGTTTGCTGATGTGGGAGGTGGGTGGGTACTTAAAGAAAGAATGGAGAGGACAAGAGAGACATGTTTGAGGGAGAGAGGAAAGGGAACCTGGCACAATCCGTTGACCTTGTCGAGGCTTATAAGCTGAGTCCTGTCGTTTCGGTCACTTGGAGAGAACCACTGATTAGATAATCAGTGGCAATCAATCTCGAGAAGCCTGCATCAGGGAAACTGAGTTTTAGCTAAATTGTCTAACTCAGTACTAACTGTCTAATTTTAGATCATTCAGATGATGTTAGGATATTTAGCTCCTTAGTCACATCTAATGTTCCCAGGAACTATCATCAAAATGTCTAAGTAGAGCTAAAATGTTCTAAGCACCTAATTTTAGACAAAATTAGATCTTTTTAGATCATTAGATGTATAATTAGACCATTAGATCAATGGCTAAAGTTCAGTTTCCCTGATGTGTCATGAAGGCCCACTTCTGCGAAAGGATACGCAAGCTTTCCTATCATAGAACTTCCAAAGTTAGGACTGCGTAAATACATTCCATGATATTACAAGGGATTATAGACCATTGGCAAATTGTGAAAAAAAGGATTATCATGACGCCAGCACAGCATTTGGACACCAGATCGGTCACTTCAAGTTTGGGCTGCTGATGTGCAGAGGCCATATAAGTTGTGCATGGTGTTGATGGGCCAAGTGCGGTTCGTTCAAAGAAACAGTGTCAAGGTAGTAGTACAGCTTGAAAGTATGAGGAGTGTTGCAATCGCTCCTTGTGGTTCATGATGATATGACTTTTCTTTTTTGAATCAATTTATGCTTGTCGTGGAGTACTGTAGACTCTATGTAGGATAATAGACGAGCCATAGGGGGCCCCTGTCCCCTCCGCTTTTCCGTCTTTGTGAATGTCCCTCCCAGGGTTTTCCCAACTGGTCCGCCATTCCTGCCGACCGTTCATCAGAAAATCGGTGAGGGTCAGATAATCAATTATCTAATATTATCTTTTAGAAAAAGTCTATTCTTATATATAATTCTGATGTGTCAATTGATAATGCTATATATTTGTAGACAGAGTTTATAGTGTTGATCTAACACAATAATTCTATTTATACTGATAAATTGTATCACTATAATATATATGATCATGAATATCTTTCATGTCATATATATCAACTTTACAATGTTTGGATTTA
>JBBPMD010000067.1:0-62086 GCA_038090095.1 Zangia roseola
GTCACATCATTATTGTCACCCTCGTTGTTGTCACCCTTGCCTTGCCTTACATTGCTTCTCCTCTCCTCTCCTCACCCTTCCCTTGCCTGATGATGACAACAACAACATGACAACCGCATTATCATGGTTGTCATGTCATCATCACTTTCTCCCCTTGTCTTGCCACATTTGACAGGCAACCCATGGGTCTGTACCCATCGTGGGTACAGGTATAGGTAAGCACTGGAACACCCAGGGGTATACCTGTGCAGTCCCCTAGTAGCAACATACACTACAATAAGCAATGAAGGTGATGATATATTCAACAAAATCACAGAAGCAACTATGAAATTACTTTCTAAATATGTAAAGAAATTGTGGGAAGAACAGGGATACAAAATATCCACATGCAAAGTCCTTGAAAAAAGCAATAGGATTTACATATGTCCCTGAAGAACTTCACATGCACATGATCGAACAACATCATGACAAACTGGTAGCAGGACACCCCAGATATGAAAAAAACTTTAGAACTTCTCACCAGAAGTTACACATGGCCAGGAATGGCAAAATTATGCAAAGATTACATCTCCAGATGTGAATGATGCACACAGTTCAAAGGAACAAACCAACAACCTGCAGGGAAACTGCAACCACTAGAAGTTGCATCTATCCTGTGGGAACACATCTCAGCAGATTTCATCACACACTTACCCATGTCAAATGGATTCAATGTCATCCTAACAGTCATACATAGATCAATTCTCCAAAGAAGTTGAATTCATCCCATGTAATGAAACATGTACCTCACTTAAATTAGTGAAACTCTATATGCAACATGTATGGAAGCATCATGGACTTCCCACAACTATTGTATCAGATTGTGGACCACAATTCACATCTCAGCTTATGAAAGACATATGTATGTCACTCTATGAAAATCAAAGTGAAACTTTTGTCTGCTCACCATCCACAAACAGATGGACAGATGGAGTGTCTCAATAGAGAAGTCCAACAATATCTGAGAACTTTCTGTGCCAAGAAACATAATAATTGGGATGAATGGCTTCCAATAGTGCAATTCTCATATAATAGCAAAAAGAATACTTCAACAAAGTTCACACCATTTAAAGTAACACATTCATATGCACCTAGAATGGGAATAGAATCCAAAGTCACAAAAGCACCTGCTGCAGAACAATTCATCCATGATTTCTCTGAAACCTTAAAAGCAATGAAAGAAAATATCTTAACTGCCCAGGCACATATGAAAACACAAGCCAATAAACACAGATCAGAAGCTCCTGAATATAAAAAAGGCAATAAAGTTTAGTTAGCAACACATAACCTCCATGTAACTCGCCAATCAAAGAAGCTATCTGAAATGTGGCTAGGCCCCTATGAAGTAATAGACATGAAGAGATCAAATGCAGTTATGTTGAAATTACCATCAACACTTCATATCCATCCTACTGTACACATCTCACAAGTTAAGCCATACAAAGAAAGACTCCTGGGACAAACCATTGACAGACCTGGTCTGGTTCTAGTCACTGAAGATAGAGATGTTGATTATGAAGTTGATTATGTAGTGGACTATTGAATGAAAGGGAGATCATTCCAATACCTCATACATTGGAAGGGTTATGATGAAACAGAACGAATGTGGGAACTAGTAAAGAACCTGAATCATGCCAAAGAATCAATAGAAGATTTCCATCAGCAGAACCCACAAGCACTGAGACAACTGCAAATGATACACACAGATTTCTATAACTTCTTTAAAGCATATGAGGATAAAACTGTATGTATGCAATATGAAAATCTTTAACCAATTGGAGTAACCTGACATTGATCTTCTGGTGCAAGATCTTCAGAGAGGGGGTAGTGTTACAAATGCTCCAATCCCAACCTTTTACCTCTATGATTACTTCATCCCTAGACTCTAACATGAGTCCAGCCTCATGATAAACCTATGCTCAGATATGATCCAGATCACATGACTCAAGGCTATACACCTTATCTGTTACGATCCGCATCGCAACATGATCCTACGGATCTCCCGATTCCATCTCATCTATATCGGATCTTCCATTCCTTCATCTCTCATTACAGATCCCGATACATCTTCCATTCCATCACATGAGGCATCACTTCCATTCTGCCACATCCTCATGTTCTCCTCATGTACGCCTCATGGTACACACATGGCCGTTACATCGGACCTATACGTAATATTGTATGACTGTGCACTTACCATACTTAGCTACCCTCTACCCTAGCACAGCCATCCTGTATACTATATAAGTAGTTCACTGTGGACCTTAAGTCCTCAGTTCTTTTATACTCAATCTCTTTGCCCAAGCATCTACTGTGATCTTGTGAACGTACGAAGCATCACTCTACAAGAGTCCGCCCATACGCCAAAGCTAGTGGTGGCCCTTGCGCCAGTAAATCCACAACAACCCGAAGAGCCCTTGACTCCGCCCTCACAAACGGACAACGGGTTTGGCTTGTTTCATTATCTATGATTCATTATGAATCATCGCACAGCCTATGAAGGCTATGCACACTCCATGACTCACTATGACATTCTAGCCAATAGCATAACAGACTCTTATTGTTACAAACGTGTCTCTTACCCCTATCTTCTTCAATCCATATGTTAACATCCAAGGTCACATCAACAACAACGAGACACTTCTTTCATTCTCTACCTTTTAAAGTCATGTGACTTACATGTGTTATGCCTCATGCCAAGGCTGTACTCAGAACACTATCCAATTGGCTGCCACATGTACACTTCTTATTTAATTTCCATTTCATTAATCGTGGCTAGATCTAAGATGGATCTCATGGGAACATTCTCACAAATGCTTCTCTTCCATTCTGCCACACCTCATGTTATGCTTCTATTCTTTCTGATGTATGCACGATACACATTGCAACACTTCTTATGACTCACTATGATACTTAGCCAATAGCGTTAAAAACTCTTATCTATACCATAACATGCACAAACACTGTAGGATAGTACATATACTGGCTGTAGTAGTCGGTAGTCCCTCAGTTAATTCAACTTCAATCTTCTCTCTCATTCCAAGTCAGAGCATCATCACTTCTACTCACTTCCACTTGTCATTCACTCTATACTTTGGAGTGTTTGCTTCACTTATCTCTAACATAGTCATAGAACCAAATAGATACAAACATTGTAGTAGTATAAGCCCCATGAATCAATGCCAGAGAACTCCAGTAAAGTTCTCTTGGCCTTTCCCCTAAAGACTTCTGATAAAGGGATCAAAGCCTCTAAGGACATAAACCTTTGCTCACTCCTATTCACAACTCCTCCACTTTACTACAACAGCTCATCTTTTTAGGGTTGTTCCACTACAGTAAGTCTGTTGCAAGTAACAGTTGTGTGAGGTGACCTTCATCTGAGTGGTTGAGGTGCACTGGATGTTCTTGGTAGACAATCCTCAAGAGGACTTCATCGTTGGAGTGATGAGCAAGATAATCCTGTGGTAACCCTGCTTCCCATGCTGCCCACACAATAGTGGCAAAGTCGATCTCTTCATTGATGTTGTATTTGGGGTCTCTGAGTCTTTCTCTCAGTTCCTGTACCTCCTCCCAAAGCAATGGCATAGGGGTCCTGTAGCTGGAAAGGGAACACTGAGAGTGGGACACTAGGTTACTTGTTACCCTTGGTAGTCCTGTCTACAATCTATAGGTCACCTTACTTGTAGGTGCTCTTTGTCACTATGCCTCATGTTGAGGGCTTGCTTTCAAGTACAAAAATGAAGTAGGTGAAAGAGGTAGTAAAGTTCCAATGAAACAACTCTAAAAGGATGAGCTGCTATAGTGAAGTGGAGGAGTTGTGAATAGGAGCAAGCAAAGGTTTATGTCCTTAGAGGCTTTGATCCCTTTATCAGAAGTCTTTAGGGGAAAGGCCAAGAGAACTTTACTGGAGTTCTCTGGCATTGATTCATGGGGTTTATATACTACTACAATGTTTGTACTTATTTGGTTCTATGTCAGAGATAAAAGTCCATTATGCCATTGGCTAGAATGTCATGGTGAGTCATAGAATGTACATAGCCTTTCATAGACTGTGCAATGATTCATAATGAGTCATAGATGAGGTGTATAGCCTTGAGTCATGTGATCTGGAATGTATTCTATTGGATAGTAAGTCAGGAGGCTATTTGTATTGTGGCAGCCAATAGGAATGTGTTCTGAGCATAGGTTTAGCATGAGGTGTGACTTGTGTTTAGAGTCTAGGGATGAAAGGATCATAGGGATTAAAGGTTGAAATTGGAACATTTGTAACAGGGGGTAGTGTTATGAACACTGTCACAACCCCTATCTTCTCTGACACATATGAACCTTCTCTTATCTTTTCAAACACTTATGACTTTTTGTATTTTCTAACTTTCTAGATCATGTGACCTACACATGTTTGCCTCATGTCAAACCTATGTATGCTCAGAACACATCCCTATTCGCTGCCACACCATGAACAGCCTTCAGTCTCACTGACCAATAAGATATGATCCACATTACATGATATTCTTTCTTACATATCTTCTGACTCATCATACAGCCCCAAGGCTATATGCTTCCTTAATGTTCCATGATCTTCTATGACATTCTATCCAATAGCATTATGAACTCTTATCTATACACAGACCATGTAACCAAACATATGCACACACATGTACTAGTATATAAACCATGAACTAGTGGACAGCAAACTCCATCAAAGTTTACTTGTCCTTTTACCCACTCATCTCTTGACTGAGCACTTGCTCTTACTTGCACTTCACTTGTCATTCACCAGTCTTTTAGTGTTTGCCTCACCAAGAGGTTCTGGAGAAAGACAAACAGAAGGAAAGGCTGTAGTTGACCACCCAAGCTAGCAAAAGCTGGTCCAACAATGAGAAAGGAAGTCCAAAGGTAAGAAATGAGGTCCAAAGCTGGTTGGATGAGTCTGCAGTGTGTTAAACCACATGCAGGGATGAGTACAATACAAACAATAACACTGACAATGACAATGATGTGGGTGCAAGGACACAGTTTCTCAAAAGGGAACAACAATGGGTAAGGTCTGTCATGGGTGTGGGTGTCACCAATAGGGATAATGAAAGTTTTAAAGTCAAGTATGGTATAAATTTTTGGCCATGTGTGGCATAACCAGACCATAACTGATCCAAATACACTTCCAAATCTATAAGACCATATCAAAACCACTGAAAAGAACTGGTCCTTAATGGTTAATTTCAACTAACCTCTAATATTGTATGTTTGCATGTTAAATACATTTTAACAGGTGGGAAGTAGTCCAAGTTATGCAGAAAAGAAATATGATATCATTCAAGGTTACATCCCACCAATTTCTGAGAATTGTAGCTATTTGATTTGATTTTTTATGACAAGATGAAACAGACACTCAAAAGCGTTGAGCGAATGACAAGTGGAATGTGAAACGATAAAGTGCTCAAGAGGCAAGTGAATGAGGTGTAGAAACCAAGTAAACTTTGATAGAGTCTACTGGCGTTGTTTGCATGGTTTATATACGAGTACATGTGTGGCTATGTAATAATTATATAAGCGTCATACCATTCCTACTATTAATCCCATTGGATGATAAGGAATGATGGATGACTGATCATAGGGGTTGGTACCTTGATGCTGATGCATCAGGTAACAATGAGGCATGTCATAATTGATGTGGCAGAGGGGCGTTCCTTGATGGGAACATGTACTGCTTCTAACCACGATCAGATCTGTGATATATTAAATAAATGCTGTTATGGGCTGTGTTAATGTGGCAGCCAATAGGAACGAGTTCTGAGAACAGCCTTAGCATGAGGCATAATTACGTAAGCACTTGTCCTAGAACCGCATGAGGGCCGGTTCGTTGAAGACTTGTGCGTTCGTTGAAGTGTAAGGTTGGAAGAAGATAGGGGTAAGAGATGCGTTTGTAACACAAGATCTGAGTTGATGGCTCCTTTCAACCCAGAAATGCACATATCTTTTGATCCCCTGGTGAAAATGTCTTGACTCAGTGGTTGTTAGGACACTGTGAGAACCTGTTACATTTCATCCCACTAGTATAAAGTATGATTCCCACAGGATAGGGGTCAGCCAACTATTTCTGCACAAGATGAGTATTACTCTCATCTTTTCCCTCAGTACCCATGGGTAAACCCATCATGGATGTGGGTTTTTGGTGGGTGTGGGTGTGGGTCAGACCTCAAACACCCATGGGTACACCCACAACAGACCCTAATGATGGGAGACATGAAAGAGATCCAGAAGATGCTATTTCATATCCTGTCACATGATTTTATAGTCTGGGCATATCCAGGACTTGACACAATTTGAAATAAGTAGAAACATAGAAACAGTAGTCAAAATGTGTGAACATAAGTCAAAACATATCAAATACAAGTATGAACAAAGTCACCTGCACATGTCCATGATGGTTGTAAGATCAAATGAATGTTAAGTATGAAAAATAGGTCCATGAATTAATGCATAAGTAAAAGCAGATCAATATAAATGTGATAAAAGAAAGTCCTGCAAGTAGGAGAACTGCACAGCATGTACCTATGACTTTGTGGGGGAGTTGTAGACACTGAATATGATGGATTTCATAGGGAGTACTGCTCCTCTATGACAGACAGTTTTTTGAGCCACTGTATTTCTGTAACACTTATGTTTGATTGTTTCAGGAAGTCAGCTTCTTTTTTTCCCTTCCCTTGTATACAATCAAGAATAGAAGTCTATAATCAATGAATCATGTTGGCCATAGTCTCATGCAATACATTCATCCAGGAATCAAACTATCACATTGTACCAACTCCACTTTCTTGATTCTAGTTATGCCAGTTCTGTTGTATAGACAAGTAGTGTAAAAGCTCAGAATTGCTGATACTTGGAATCAGCTCAGTCAAAGCAAATTCAAAGTCCTCTGCTGTTACTACCAGTTGTAAATCTGCATTTGACTTCATTTCAGAAATAAAGAATTGGGGAGTAAGAGGATGATGTTTATATTTGGAAAGAGCATTCAACTCAGCTTGAATAAAATTAAATGAGTTGTTAGACTAAAGATTTTTGATAAATATTGCATACCTCTCTCCTTCTCCAACTCTGTAACTTTGCATGAAAGTGCATGAAGCAATGCATCAGCACACAAGGCATAAAAATCTGCACCAGTATAGTTGAAGGGGCAACAATCAGCAATAGCAGAAAGATCTAGGTTAGTGTCCAAATTGAACTTTCTGGTCAATGCCTTCAAGATATCAAATTGGGCTGCATGGGTTTCACAAACACCCAAGTAAAGCATCCTATCAAATCTGTAAAGAAAACAAATATTGATAACAGTTGTTGAAATTCAAAATCAGTAAAAACTACACACCTTCCTGGACGTAATAGTGCAGGATCCAGTAAGTCTGGGCGATTGGTAGCTCCAATCACAAAGACATTCATTCCTCCAACACTCATCCCATCCAGCTCAGCTAAAAGCTGGCTGACAATACGATCCATAACCCCACCAGAATCACCTTGGTTTCCTCTTTTAGGAGCTATTGAATCTAGCTCATCAAAGAAAATAACACAAGGCTTGGCATCTCTGGCCCTTTGAAAAACCCTACGAACATTGGCCTCTGATTCACCAATATACATGTTGAGTAGCTCTGGTCCTTTGACTGAGAAAAAGTTCAGGGAACAGGAAGTTGCAACTGCTTTGGCAAGCAATGTCTTCCCAGTTCCTGGAGGACCATAAAGCAAGATCCCTATAACAAACTGTCAAAAGAAAAATAATGTCAGATAAACTCAACCTACCTGATCTTTTCTTCAACCCATCTTGAAACAATTGTGGATGATCCAATGGTAACTGGACTGTATCAAGAATCTCAGTCTTTACTGAATCCAATCCTCCAATGTCTTCCCAAAAGACTGTTGGAATACTAGGCACACCTATGCCTTGGGCAAAAGTTGACCTAGCCTTGAGTAAAGCAGTGTTGAACTGCTTGGTAGACACAACTGGCTGAGTTGTCAGGTGCTGGTAATCAGAGCTACACCTGGCTATCAGATTTAAAATCAAAAATTATAGTGTTAAACAGTAACTTACACCATCACTGCACAGAGACAAGTATTCCAAACCAGACTAGCCAAGTCTGAAGCCACCAGTGCAGCAGTCTGCTTGGCTAGGACAGGGACAGAGACATCTGGAGCCAAGAGTCCATTTTGACTGTCCACTTGTGCCAGAAGCAGGTTGAAGCGCTCTTCCTCACTTAATGCCTGGATACCAAAGGAATGGTAAAGAGATCAAAAACATTAAACTTGACTCCTACCTGGATCTCCATCTCATTGCTAAATGAGATATCATCAATTGCTTTACCCTGCTCTGCTATTCCAAGGAGCATGCACTGCTTTCCTTGAGTTGTGTTCACATCATCTACCCACTCCAATACTGCATGAAAGAGTGGTGATCCTAGAAACCAGAAGTGAATACATGCAGATATAAGAAATATGATCAAATAAACCTTCATTGACATTGACACCAGTTGATGAGTGGCTCAATGCTTCAATATGACGAAGTACAAGCAAACACGGCGAGCAAGCCATGGCAGTTTCCATATGCTCCCGTAGTAAGTTCTCTGTTTTGACAACTGTGTCTGATAGCACACTAAAACAATTGATCTGCAAGACTAATGTCTTGAAGAACTACTGAGTAGACAAATATTCACTGACCTCCACGAGGTGCATCTGAAGACGGCGGGCAATGCAAAGCGCCGCCGAGAATTTACCTGTTCCTCGCCCCCCCGAGACAAAGACCGTAGGCCGTGCACCCAACCTTGTTGCTTCGCCAAGGGACACAGCATTCGACAATTGAACAATCTGTCGAGAAATTCCAGTCGTCACAGGTGACAACCGGACACGATCTGAAAAGTAATTAGCATAGTAGATAACCAAAATGACGCCAACCAACCAAGTTCGAGATAACCATACACATCTGGAACCTCAGCATGTTCAACACCCACTTGGATAATCTTCGTGATATTAGTATCGACGAAGCAACCCATGTCAGGGACTGTGGAAGGTTGCCCATGAGTCTGGGCAGCGACCGTGTCACAATCCACATTTCGGACAATAAAATAAACCGGAACGTATGAGTGGGTAGGTATGGCCGTCTTCGTGAAAGGATCCCGACGTATGGTGCGCCCAGGATCCAGCGAATGGTCGACATCGATGCGCAAGGGTATTATATCGCCGTCTTTGACTAAACGTTTGGACGAGCCAAAGTGCTCGTGTAGCGCATCGATAAAGAGTGGTTCATAGCGCCGGAGGATCGAGAATGGCGAAGCTACCCTCGCCAACGTGATGCTCTTCGCAGTTGTGACGCCAGGATCTCGTGCTCCATATGGTGAAAGACGAAGCACGATGTGCGATGCACCGCGCGGGCACAAGTTGTGCAACAGGATGGGCGATAATAGTGCAGACCATCTGTGTAAATCGCTGAAGGCAGTGTCGAGGGCACTGATACGCACTAGGCGAGATTTCGGTGAGTCGATGGGCGAAGCTAGCGCCTGGTCCCCAAGTAAGCACTGCATGGGAATAGATACGAACCGAAGACAAAAGACGTACCCAATCACCATTGAGTACTCCGAGTGGATGCAAGCTACTCGTGCAGATGTAAATAGTGAATTGATCAAGGTCCGCATCGATGGGCGATCGCAGTGCCTCAACAGAAAATGTGACCCCTGGAGGCTTGACTATGGAGGACATGAATTATACGCGCAGGGAATTTGCATGATCCTCACCGCTTTCATTTGCCTGAGACAAGGGTTCAGAGGGGGATAGTGTAGTGGAAATGAGAAATGACTCGTTGATTTCCATATTTTCATGTCCAGGTGCGCCGCCCACGATAGTTGTTGCTTCGACTGCTTCGTTTGATGACATCACAACGAATGCTGTCGACCCTCGTTGTGCGATACCTTGCTTGTAAGGCAATGCGAGGCTAACGGTGTAACGCAAAAGCGAGGAAGAAATCCGAACCGATAGGCCATGCACGGAAAAGATACTTGAAGGAACGAAAACGTCCTCGCCGTCACGGATGATAACCCGAGATTCGAAGAACCAATTTTCGAGCACCGCCCCATGAGCGGAGGCCACTGCGTAGGCTTCCTCATGTCTTGCGGTAAGGATAACCTCCCTTAGAGTGACATCCTCTACAGGAGACAGAGCAAGGGATCTGGAGGATCCATGCAAATTTATCTGGAATGGTTGAAAGACGGTTGGATAAGTGGCCAGCCAAGCTGGCGAAATAGCAATCTCGGATACCTTCACCAATGTGAATAAAAGTAGCAAAGTCAAAGGATGTAAGACGCACAGTTGGATCGTAGACAGCCCAACAAGTGAGTGCACAAATATGATCAGTAAGCGATCCGGTTGGGTATTGGTTTTTCGATCTTATGGATATAATCCTGCGCGACTCGTCCGAGAAACAAAGAGCGTCCCAAACAGCCCGAGAGACAAGAACGGTATCTGCGCCTGTGGCTTCATCCGCACTCCGAACGGAAAAGTTGGCCTCCGCTGTCGGACGATAACGGAAGAAAAGACTCATCCCTGCTGGTCGGGAACGTTGCAGACCGTGTTGCTCAGCGCAACGTTCAACACCGAAGGTGTGATTATGTAAGTAACCCTGTTTGTGACGTTCCACACCAAGTCACTAACTTTAATCGACTGTCCATGTATCGAGGGAGCGCGAGAGGATTTGGTCGTGGTGGAGGCGAGCTCGAATTTTGCTATTCAACTTCTGAGTGCACTTACTTACAACGCAGGTCGTGGTGGTGGTCGCGGTGGCTTTCAGCAGCGCGACGCGGGTCCTCCAGAAACCGTCTTAGGTGCGAGTCCTCAACATCTATCTGATCCCCCTGCTTAAGCAGAACACTAGAAATCGGCTCGTTTTTACACGCCGTTGAAGATGAGATGCTCTGCGCTTCTCTTGCTTCAGACAAAGTGCCTTACTTCAATGCTCCCATCTACCTCCAAAATAAATCTATGATCGGAAAAGTGGACGAAATACTGGGTCCGATAAACGAGGTGTATTTTTCAATAAAAATGGGTGAAGGCATGGTGGCAACCAGTTTTAAGAAAGGGGACAAGGTTTACATTGGAAGCGACAAACTTCTACCCATCGAACGGTTTCTCCCTAAACCAAAAGCAACAGGTAGGAGTTTACCTCCTCTATGGCGCACAGACAACTGAAGTCCGTGTTTCGGTATCCAGGAGTCTCGAGTATGTGAATGTCATATCCATGTTTTCTGACGGCTAAGCTTATTTGCAGAACGAGGTCGTGGCGGATCCCGTGGCAATCCACGTGGCGGCAGGGGGGGCTCAGGAAGCCGCGGGTTTCAAAGAGGTGGTGGCAGGGGTGGCAGAGGTGGTGACCGTGGCGGTCGTGGCGGATTCAGGGGTGGTTTTAGTGGACGCGGTTTCAGAGGTAACCGTGGTTCATAATCAACAGTCTTTCCGATCGAAATCTTGGAACAATATGAATGTTATGTGCATCGCCAGCCGTGGCATTATCATTATTGGTCGAGTCCTCAGAGCTAAGGCCTAAGGTCTCAGTGCTTTAACCTCAGTGGATACCAATTGCATCCCAACTGCCCGAGTTTGTTGAGACTTGATGGTCTGGAAGTCAGTTGGGATTATTTCTGAGGATGTTCATGTCAGAACGCACCTGCAAAAGATCGGAGGACAGTGAAGCAGCATTCAAGAGAGTATCCCGCAGCTCACAGTCAACCTGCTTAGCTATGGGACAAGTTAGTGGCATCGATATCAGTCGCGACATATGACTTACGGTTTGCATCAGTGTAAGTGTCGATGTTCTCCGACACTTCCGTGTTGTGCACATGATGTTGTGCCAAGGCTTCTGACACCAAGTTTTCAAGGTTGTCGGGCCCGGTGCGCCGGCAGTCCGCTATTTCTTTGTCCCACTTCAACCTTTGGTCCGACAAGGACCAAATATGCCGATCTAAAGCTTCATCAAACGGCTCGACCTCTAGACTAATGAGTACGGGGAAATCCAAGCGAACAGTCAGTCATAAACTTACCATCCTCATTGTCAAATGGATCGTCGGTAGTCCGTCCGTTTATACGTAAATTAGGGCGAGCGACGTCAGAGAGGGTCTCAAGGAACTGGATGCACCATGGCTCAGCATGTGCAAGAAAGCACAACTGCGAACTCACCTGTTGAACATGCGGCAAGAGCGCGTCCTTGTCCCCAGACTGCCCATCAGATCTAAGTTCAGTGTCCAAGCGTGCCAATAAGGCAGCAGACAAGTTGCGTTGAATTCGCCTCCAATCCTGCTCCGTCTCGATGGAAACCTTGGGCAGATCCTCGCGTGCTTCCATTGGGGAGGAAAGGAGTCACTGGATTAAGCTTGATATCGATACTATCCATGTAAGTAGTATACGTACATATCCATATATGAAATTTGAAACTAAGTTCTATCTACTATCACTACTACTTCAACTTGGTTCATTCACCTGACGTCGGCTTAAATCTAATGGCTTCGTTATCGTTTTGGAGACCTGGCACGGTAGCACCAGGAAGCAGCTTGGACAGGTCGACTCAAGAACAAGAAAATGTGATCCCGTCGGCACCACAGGACAACTCGCTTCCACTTCAAGCTCAGCGTGCGCATCTCCCCATCGCAAAATACCGTGAGCATCCATGATACAGTCTTTTTTGAAATCCTCAAATTTATTGCTTTCAGGCGATAAGCTCCTATATTGCGTCGAACAATATCCAGTCACTATCGTAGTTGGGCAGACTGGCTCCGGGAAAACTACACGTACGTAGGACAGATTCATGCGGTCGCATAAGCTTGATACTCTGAAGAACTTCCCCAATATTTGCTGGAGGCTGGATGGGCTGACGAGGGCAGTGTGATAGCTTGTACGCAACCCCGAAGGGTTGCTGCAACTTCGGTCGCCGCTCGTGTCGCAGCTGAAGTGGGCACAATCCTCGGGGAAGAGGTGGGAGGGGTGGTCATATACAGCAAAATGCGTACTCACCGGTCTATGTTTGCTAGGTTGGATATACAATCCGGTTCGAAGATGTGAGCGACAAAGAAAAAACGCGCATACGTTACATGACAGACGGGATGCTCTTTCGGGAAACGCTTCTCGATCCATTATTGTCACGCTATAGCGTTATAATGGCAAGGACACAACGGTGGCGTTGACCGGTAATCTCTGACACTACTCGATGCAGATCGACGAAGCGCACGAGCGGAGCCTCTATACTGACCTGTTACTTGGTATTTTGAAGAAGTAAAAGGTGTATTATCTGAGCTGCTTGCTGTTCGCTGATACGGTTTGGTAGGATAAGACGCAAACGGTCATCCCTTCGCATAATCGTTTCCTCCGCAACACTTGATGCTATGTCCTTCCACGATTACTTCTGCTCAGGGACATCACCGCAAGAAGCCACTATCACCAGCTTAGAGGGGAGGATGTACCCAGTAGAAATCGCCTACCTTGAAGATCCAACCGCGGATTATGTCAGAATGGCTGTTGAGGTCACCTGGAAAATCAATTCACAGGTGCGATTAGGGTTTCATAATTCGTGTGCGGCATTAATCTAAGAGGAATGAAACACAAAAGCACGGAGCCGGTGACATTCTTGTATTTCTGACTGGTCGGGAAGACATCCAGCAATTCCTGGAAGAGGTAACAGAACTCCTGCCCACGTGCGAAGTGAACGTTTTTTAGATCTGTTTGAAGCTGACCTTTCCTCCCACTCAGTTTACCGCGTGGTCTCCCACAAATCGTACCTCTCGCGCTGCATTCGGGTTTGAGTACGGAAGAGCAGCTTCGAGTGTTTAGTCGTGCAAATCCAAATTCCCGAAAGGTCATAGCCGCAACTAACATCGCTGAAGTGCGCCCATTCACTTCCGAAGCTGAATGATAGTTATTCATGTTTCACTAGGCGAGCGTTACAATTGATGGGGTGAAATTTGTAGTGGATTGCGGGTTTGTCAAGGTAAGGCTCTGTCTCTCATAGGTAATGTGACTATCAACATCATTTAGATTCGGTCTTACAACCCATCATCATCCCTCTCCTCCCTTTCTACTGTCCCTGTTTCCCTAGCGTCGGCTACGCAAAGAGCCGGTCGTGCTGGTCGCACATCACCTGGCGTTTGCTATAGACTGTATCCGGAATCTCACTTAGGGTCACTGGCAGCGACCACACCTCCAGAGATTACTCGCACAGACATGACGATGCCAATCCTGCAGCTCAAATCTCTCGGCATTGATGACCTGATGAAATTTGAATGGATCTCCCTCCCACCTGCCGAAGGTATCCTGCGTTCACTGGAAAGTCTAGTTCTAGCTGGCATGATTGGAGAAGATGGACAACTCACCGCCATGGGCCGGCGAGTGGCGGAGTGCCCCCTCGAACTTCGCGTCGCTCGTATGGTAAGTGTTGACATCACTTATTTGGCCTTACATCTGAATTGTTTGCTCAGCTGTTTAGCTCTAAAGAGTTTCAGTGCGGAGACGAAATTTTAACGATCGCGGCTATGGTATCCGTGCAGGTACGTGGGAAACCTCCAGTTTCCCGGTTCAGTCATCGAGTTGGTAGTAGGACGTGTTTGTCATACCCGAGGGGACGGCAGGCGCACTCGCCGAACTAGAAAGGCGTAAATTTACGGCTGAAGAAGGGGTGAGTATAAAACATTCCATCTGTCAATTGTTGCTGAGTACTTGCGAAGGATCACCTGACACTTCTAAATGGTGTGTAGCCTAGTCAATGGATACTGCGGGGTACTTATGAATGGCAGTGTATAATGCTTTCACAAAATACGGGCGCTCATCATCTTGGTGCAAGGTTCATGCACTTAACTTTCGGGCCATGTCCAGAGCAGTGTCCATTCGTTCACAACTCAGCAAGTACATGCTGCGTTTTGATCTGCCAACGAAGAGTTGTCAGGGAGATGCCAAACGTCTTCGGCAGTGCCTTGTAGGTGGATATTGGCGAAATACGGCGCGGTGGATGGCAGACGGGACGTACCGCTCGGTTCAAAATGAACAAGTAGGTGGATTCCTCACTGTTAGTTACGGATTTTTCATTTTCCTACAGATACTACATGTTCACCCGACATCTGTATTATTCACCCGAAAGCCGCGTACCGGGTGGGTGGTTTTTCACGAGCTAGAGGAGACTAAGAAACTTCAGTAAGATATTTCGTGATGTAGGTGAAAAATTTGCTAATGACTCCACGTAGAATTAAACTGATCACAGAAATCGAGCCTGACTGGTAATCCACGCTTGAACACTGCTTTGGTCTGGGAATCTAACTTACAATTTGCAGGCTGCTTGAATATGGTCACAAATATTCTAATAAACATGTTCGGGGTTGATCTGAAGTCAGTGCCCACCCTTATGATAGTCGCTCCCAGATCTATAGTGTCCGCTGGATTGAGTGTCTGCACTGGTATAATTATAGAATGTCCGCGTGGGAACTGCCAAATGAACAACAATAAATGTTTGCCACCTTGTCATCGTTCGCTACTCACTCCGATGGGGGCCGGCCAATCTAAACCTGATACTACGAACCCAAAGGTTTTCCGCCCAGAAACGCCCATAGAGGTTTGTCGTTTACCTACACTGCCGTTAGAGAAGACTCACATGGACAGGTTTCACCTGATGTGGTCAACAGCCTCTCCGCTCGCCTCGCATCGGAGGAGACAATGCCCGAACGACAATTTGCAATAGACTTTCACATACGGGAAAGAATACAACACGAGTTAACAGCTCTACGTGCTGAAGAAGAGACGGTCCAACGGGAAATTCATCGTGCCTTGGAGAAGGAGAATCTGGATCGGGAGATGAGCATGGTCGAAGACGGCAGTACTCATGGTGGCCTGAAGACGAGCGTCGCTCTTATCGGCGACTTGGAAGAAATCCGGGACAAGGTTGACAGATTTCAAACACGACGTCAACTAGGCGATTTTCCTTCGGTCAAAGAAACGGGCGAAGCAATTGCGTCATGCTACAAGTGCGTGTGATATGCTCTTTATTGTATTTGTTTGGACTTAGGACAAGTAGAATGAATGTAACCACACCCCTAGAATGCTGGAGGGAGGTGGCGCGTTTCAAAGCTGCCGTGGCAGATGCTGAAACTGTGAGGACCCAGTAGAATCTTTCACTTCAGAGTTTGACATGATACGCAGCGCTATCTGGCGGCGTTGCGCTGATAGCTTCTGGCAGGGTTCTTGGATTCTTGGCAGTAGAGTTACATTTCTGAAATTTCCTCGTTTAGGGTACAGTGTACCATAGAGAGTTAGTTGTAGGAAGTCGCAGGGTGAGAAGTACCGGAGTGAATGCGAATTCGCCGGCCCTCGGCGACTCAAGATCCATCCGGGGTATCGAAAAGGGATAATGGAGTGATTGCGCCGAAACGACTGCGCATGTAGGCACTGTCACGAGCCTCACGATTACAGTCCAAGTTGTCCACATGCCGTTCTGTTTGTGAAGAACCTTGCTAAATTAACTTCACAAGGTACAAAAGCGCATCGCCTTGCCGGATTTGGGAGTGAGCGGTTTAAAGTCGGACAACTAAGTGATTGCCGAGCTCGGCAACCTATGTTCGTTTTACCGCCCGGCTTTATTTGCAACAAATCCCACTAGGCTACATCTCATTCCCATTCCTCCATCGATATCCGACCTCGCTTTGCTGCTCTGCTCTCTCACATACGTGTTGTGCTTTTCTTGCAGCTTTATTCGTATCTTGCTTCCTAATCGATTCTCACGTTGTCTTTGCCTCATTTTCATTTTAACCCTTAATTAACCGACCTTCCCCGGTCGATAAACTGACGCCGAGTCACCGTAACGTTGATAACCGTGCCCTCAATTGCTGTCAGGCCAAGACATAATGGAGGCTTCCGTAGAGAACGCTGATATACCGTCCTCAAAATTGGCGTACGTTGTGAATACATCATGCCCTCCCGTCTACTTACTTACATCCCGCACAGCTCTAGGCCACCTGTCGTCAGGAACCCTAGAGCCTGTACGGTGTGCCGCGCTGCCAAAGTGCGTCCTCTCAATACAATTCGCACTTGCTAGCTCACTGCAAGTTAGATGAAGTGTGTTGGGGCCGAGGATGGCCAGAAGCCATGCCAAAGATGTAGGAGGACTAACGTCGAGTACGTAGCGGACGCTCTGAGTTATCCGACCGGTCATTACAGCTTGCACCCTCCTAGATGCGTTTTCGAGAAACACCGTCGCGGTCGCAAACCTGGGTCAAAGTATGTTTACCTTAATGTTTGGATCCTTCTACTGAAATGTCCCCGTCCCAGATTATCAGAGGCATCGAAGATGCTCCGACGCCTAGAGAAAGGGTTAAACACTGCAAAGCTTAAGCAGGCGAACGAGACGTCACTGTCCTCTGTTTTCCCTGCCGTCGACGCCCAATCTGGCCAAGCAGAGTCCCAATTTGGTACCATGATCAGACCCATGGATCATTACAACGCGTCAAGTGATGTATTCAACTCACTTTTCTGCTCAAGACTGACTCTTGTGCACGCTGCGTCAGCTCCCGGAAATCGACCATCAGATGGTGATGACGAAGACGACCGTGGAGATGAAAAGTTCCCTGCGAAGCTCATCCGCAGGGAAAGTTCCTTCTTCCGAACCATTCTCAACCCAGAACACAAGTCACCATATCCTACTGTCACACAGATGCCTCGCAGTGATCTGGACAATCCTCAGCTATCAAGGCCCGCCTCTCTCCCAGCCGGATTGCAAGATCCAATCACAGCTGGCCTTATCTCGGAAGACAAAGCCAAGATGCTCTTCGATGCCCTCTTCTTACGTCTCAACCCATTCATCAATTTATTCGATCCACAATTGCACTCAGTCAATTATGTGCGCTCAAAATGTCCCCTCTTGTTCACTACGCTCATTGCTGCTGGCTGCAAATTCTTTGAGCCGAGTTTGTACAAGGAGTGTCATCACCTCGCACACGAAATGACTGTACGCGCGTTTTGTGAGGCGTGGAAGCGAGTTGAAGTAGTACAAGCATTTGCGTGCCTAACGTATTGGAAGGAGCAGGATGACAATGTACGTGATCTTTGACTGCATTTAAGCGTTCCTGTTTGACATCCTCCTAGCGCACATGGATGTATATTGGTTACGTGCGTGCGAAAAACTTGGGATGTTTCTCTACTCACTAACTGGTCGATAGGCATGTCGAATGGCTGTAGAACTTGGTTTAAACCGTTTTCTTGCGAAGCCACCTGCGAACGAAACTGAATTCCAGTTACTTGAGCGAAGAAATCGCGAGAGAACCTATCTCGTACTGTTCGTTCACGATCGGAGCCTCAGCATGCAAACGGGGCGTCACTGGATGCTTCCTGAGGTAGCTAACGTAAACTTGGATAACCCTTCATTATTTCACGTGCTTGTATGCAGGACGACTTCATCAGGCATGCAGACACTTGGCATGAACGGGATGGACCTGTCATACGATGTGAGGATGTTGTTGTAGCTGCATTCATTCAATTGCGGAGAATTGCGGTGAGTGGTGAGCGTGTAATCCTGCGCCATTCGGTGGCTAATACGTGCATTGCAGGCCGAGACCACTGATATGCTACACACTAATCGAAGCCTTGTTGACGGTGGTTGTGGTCAAGTCAACATTGATATGGCACTGAAAAATGCAAATGCGAAGTTATCGCAATGGACAACGAAATGGGAACATGAGATGCGAAGAGGTGAGAGACAATATTTTTTTACTACGTAGTCATCTTCCTGATCAATTCAACAGCGAATGGCGAATCATTCCATTTTACATTCCTCAACTTTTTCCGTCTATATTCTAGCCTGTTCCTGAACAGTTTCGGTGTACAAGCTGACGTCCCTCCGGCGAGTCGCCTTCTTGATGAGTCGTGAGTTCAGGTCTGAAGCCTATTTCAGGAGAATCAGACAAATAGTCACCTGCGTGCGCTTTCGGCATGCTTCGAGAATGGCCTTACCGTTCTTCAAATTGCCTCGAAAGATTTTCGAGATCTTGGTGTACTGGTACGTGTGGGTTCTTTTGGCATCCACCTATCTCACTCTTCAACTTCCCAGAGATACGGTCAAGAAACGACGACAGTGATGACCGCGTACTCCGCAATATATCTTTTGAAGGTACATTCTCTTCAATCTAGAAAGATCGTTGTTCACGGCTCGTTAGCTATTACGTAGCTCGGACGCGAATCAAGGCCTGCAATCAGAGTTGCCCGAAGGTGCAGCACGCGAAATTCACGCAAGCATAATGAGGACAGCCGAAGCATATGGTGAAGCCGCCCATCTTTCGCCCACTTCATCGGTGGCAGCTTTTCACGCTCGCTTTTTGTGGCATCTCGTCCACATGCATCGTACGCGTCCGAGTGTTACGAAGGATCGAACTGCCCATGACACCACCCTCGATCTTTCTATTCAGAGTATGTCCTTGATTCCTTCATTTGACTAGCTCGGAGTCGTTGACGGCAAATCCCAGGGGAGCAAGTGTCTCCAACGCAGACGACACCTTCCCCACCGGAAGGGACTCGGAATTTGACACCTTATGTCAATTATTCCAGTAGTCCTCAGGATAGTTACCCACCGAATGAAAACGGGGCCATTTATGGTCTCGCTCCGCGGAGTGGACCTATTTCGTATCCACCTCAGGTCGGACCACCGTTCAACGGTTATACACCGGCGGATTACGTGTATTATCGCACTATGTTGCTTGATCTTGGATTCGATGGAGAGGAGCCTCATGTACTACCCACGGATGGTTCACGCACTGCCGCTTATGGTGACGGCTTGACCACCCACTATGTCCAATACCCTTCAAGTTACGGTTCACTTGGCCAGACTGGCTTTGTCGGCAGCTGACCTGATTGTAATTGCTTCTTTTACCATATCTCTGTAGAATTGCATTCAAATACTTTACGCCATGTTATGAGCAGCTACATGGCCGTGTACTTGTATTTCGTCAGACTGTCCCGTTCTGTTACTCGTCACCAATAGAGAACACCACGACCTGCCCACCAAAAGCAATAGCAAGCGATGGTTGACCGCGCAATGCCACAAAATCGAAATCTCGGACGCGATGGGGCCGGGGAGCTACGTTGATGATGCTAGGTTGTGCGTGTACATAACCAATATTATGGACATGCAGAACTGCCCCCTTTTGGACGGAATGACCAGCAATTGCAAAATAGTCCGGGTTCGTTGGACACCATCTGGCGCATGGTAAAACGATCTGCGGCTTTGCATGTATGGAGGAACGTACCGAAAAATGTGACCTCCATCCTGGAAACTGATCCCAGTGTGCATAGGCTTACCACCCCGTAGTTTCGACATGTCCCATATAGCAAAACGAGATCCATAACTTGCCCCCACACTGTAGGCACGATGTTGGGTCACAAACAATGAAGGATATCAAGGGCCATTCACGTACATGTCAGGGTTATCACGACGCCACGCAGCAAAGCCCATGTCCTGGGTTGAGTTTCCAAGAAGTGAATCTCTTAGAGCGCGTGGCTCGACGAGTTCAACCAATGTAGAATGTCTCCAACTCCCTTGTTCTGTGGAAACAGGATCGGTACGCCAATCCGTTAGAAAGATGGAACCACGGCAATCAGAAACGAGGAATTCCTTGCTGCTTTCTGGATGTGAATTAACTGATACGAGAGGGTGCGGGAAAGCGATGACATAGGCAGTGGGTTGGGGTCGGGAAGTGGGCGGAGAGGGAGCGTTCCGACCGGAAGGTTCTGGAGAAGGGACAGCAGAAGATATATTGTGGGTTGGTTGGAGATCCCACACCATGAGCATCTTGTCGTCTACAAGTGGTGAGCGACCAAACAGCGGAACCACCGAGCCACTCACCGGACACGGAAGCGACGTAGCGCGCGTTGTCTTGGTCATGACCGCCACAGAAGCACATATCGGTTACTTTTCCATGGTGCCCACTCAGGCCCCCGCCAAAAGGAAATATGTACTCGGCAGACGAGACAGACTTTGTCAACAAGTGCAGGCCAAAGTCTATGCCCGCTGCTGCAATCCTGAAAAGAGATAAATCAGTTTTCCACTGCGTTCTAGATGCCGCGTTATGACGAACTCGATGAGCCAATTGTCACTACTGCTAGGAGATAACGTGCGGGGCGACCAGGCCAACGCGGTCACCCTAGTTCCGATGTGAAATGAGGCCACCCGCTTGGCAGACGTTGCACTCTGACATGTAGAATTTTAGTGAGAAGGGGAGGAGGGACAAAGGAATTTCGGCTGACGATTTGGTAGACTTCAACAGAATGCTCACCTCCAAAGGCTAACAAGTCTTGGCCGTCTTCATGGTAACACGACCGCACGACGTACACATCTGAGCCATTGTTTATCTTGATGACGCCTTCGTCCATGAGTGAATGTGGATTTCAAGAAAGTGCTACAATGTGTACGGCAACGTCGTGAAACTAATACTACATAAGTCGGAAATCGGAGCAGCGCGGAGCGCCTTGCATGCACTCTACAGCAACTCGTAGAGGAGGTCCGAATCCGTTTCTCTTCCTTGGTCTCTTTCTTGTCTCTGCTGGATCATTTTACTTTATCGTGAAACACAGAGAAACAACATACCCAGCATCAAAGCAGCCCTTGCAACACGCTCATCCACTCGTGCCACCTCGACAACAAGATCGACAGGATACTCATTAGATTACGACCCCTCTGATTCGATACATATGGCTTCAGTCGTCGATGGCGTCACAAAACCTGTATTTGACTTGCAGAAAGTCACCGTAATCTACGTCCTTGGAGGACCCGGTGCAGGTGGTTTCTGTCCCGCATGAACCCTCCGTGATCTGATGGCCCCACAGGCAAAGGAACCCAGTGCGGAAGACTAGTAGAAAGCTTTGATTTCAGTCATCTCTCTGGCAAGTACCCCACACTTGGCCCATACTCGCACTAATCGCGCGTAGCCGGTGATCTCTTGCGTGCCGAACAAAACCGGGAGGGCTCTTTGTACGGAGATATGATTCGAACTTGCATCCGTGAAGGTACCATCGTTCCGCAGGAAGTTACCATCAAGCTTCTCGAAATCGCCATGGCCAGTGAGCTGAAGACTCGATCGGGCCCAGGGTGGACAGATGGCAAAGGTCGTTTCCTCATCGACGGCTTCCCGCGTAAGATGGATCAAGCCTTGACCTTCGGCGAAACGGTACGTCAAACTGGTGCGCTTTAGCTTTATGGACCGTTAAATTGGCCCATAAAGGTTTGCGCACCCTCCCTGGTTTTGGTCTTTGAGGCCAGCGAAGAAGTCATGATACAGCGTATTTTAGAACGGGGAAAAACTAGTGGGCGCGAAGATGACAACATCGAGAGCCTGAAGAAACGCTTCCGTATGTGATCTTCATGTAGTGCGAAAATTTTAACTGAACATCTGTATGTAGGGACTCAGAATGAGCTTGTTGAACCCGTCATCAAGTACTTCGAAAAACAAGGCAAAGTTGTCAAGGTATAGTAGGCTGAAGTCTACAGCAGGCGACTCTCTTACCGTCACTTACAGATCAATAGCAATCAATCCATCGAGCAGTGCCATAAGGAAGCTAGCCAAGCAGTCCTCACCGTGTTGACATAACCCTCGATATACCTTGTGATTCAACCATGTAGTGATATCATACATGTGGTACAACTTAAAGCAACTTTATACATGGATATAGAATTTCCTTGGGGTTGTGTCTGTCCCTGTTGCAGCCTTACAGATAGCTCGCCCCCCCTTCTCTATTTCAAAGATAGCGCCATCTGCGCACAGTGAATGCGCATCTTCGTTGGTCTCATCCTTGGGAGATACATCAGTGACTTTAGTCGCACAGGAGGGGAAGTGGCGTACAGGTATCCATTCCCAGCCCCCACACCTGAAATATTCAACAACCGTAGGACCGAGACCACTTTCTGTGACGTCCCCATCCACCGAGTAACGTAGATTTATATGCTTTCCGTCATGATATGCCGAAGTGAGGACCGCATAAGTTTTGCTTGCAAACTTCTCTCTCGCTTGGGGGGTATCTTGGGTGAAAGTGGGATCGCGTTGGGGGCGAAGTATAATGACATCCATGGAAGTATCCATAGGGGGACACTTTGAAACCATAGGGCTGATGCGGAACTCCGGTTCCAGTCGATCTACATTCATGGTGGATAGGAAATATGCAAACGGGCCGTGCACATCCAACATCGAATCGCTCTCATCGGGGACAAAGGAGACAAAGTCACCCTTTTCCGGATCGTAGGTGTGGATAACACCAGACGATGCGACAGGCAAGAGCTTGACACGAGCAGCGTACCACTTTGTGATATTCTGTTGCGCTGCGACCTTAAATCGTTCGATGCCCGGTATTTCCTTGCGGAACCTCTCAGAATCCCTAAGGATGGCTGCGTGCAAGGCTGTGGAGGTGACAACAACTGATACTATAGATTGTGAATCGCCCTGACTGGGGTGTGGGCTGAGAGGCCTCAGGAGTGAAGTGAGCGACAGAGTCAGTAGTCTTGGTGTCGAGGCTCCGAGAAATGCCTCCAAAGACTGCAGCTTGTAGGCGACCGAGTCCCGGGGCAGAGCGGGAAACAGTGATGCATAAAGCGCATTCGCCGTCCCACACGGGACAAGGACGAAGCTGATAGAAGACTGCTCCCTGTCGCGTATCCCTGCGTCGGTTGCAAAGGCAAGGTGGTTCACGATTTCGTGGAGTGTACCATCGCCAGAAGCCAGTACAACCGAGATGTTTCCCTTGTGTTTATTGAGGCAACTAAGGACCTCGATCCCCGCATGGCCTGGTGCGCAAGTGCGGATGATCTCGGAGGGAACTCGGTTGGCAGAGTGGAGGCGGGGAATGACGTGAGCATGGATGAAGTGCTCCGCAGTGGAATCTCCGCACACAGGATTGTAAATGACGACAAGCGACATCGCTGGCTACACCTTGGCCCTTCAGCAGACGACATCGAAACACTGGTCAGACTTACGTCGATCTGCCTGGTGAGTCAGGGACAACCCGACTAGTGGGGGTGCCGAACAACTTCCCTTATCTATAATTACCTATCTATACCTCACATGCTCTGTTCGTTTCGTCGCGCATCGCCGGTAGTTGGATCATCTTGGCGGCATCGAACAATGTCCACCGTTCCCCCAGCGTTCAAACAGTTCAAACTAGCTCTCATCCAACTAGGCAGCTCCCCTCATGTCACAGAAAACCCGACCGAGAAGGACATCAAACTTGCGAACCTGAACCATGCTAGAGAAATGATTGATCGCGCAGCGAGGAACCCAGGCGGGAAGCCAGACCTAGTGGTCTTACCCGTACGATATTCGTCCTATCATCTACGTCCGCTCACATATTCTAGGAATGCTTCAACTCACCCTATGGACATGTGCACTTCCCAGTGTACGCCGAGACGATAGGGTTCACACCCGGGAAAGACTATGATACTACAACAACCCAGAGCCAGAGTGTCAGGGCGCTCTCAGAAGCTGCATCAGAGAACCAGATTTGGCTCATTGGAGGTGCAACCATCCATAGTGCACCATTTGACAAGTCCATTCAATGACGGACCAGGTTCGATACCCGAAAGGGATGAAAACGACGGCAAGGTTTACAATACCTGCATCGTATTTTCGCCCGAAGGCATGTCATGATTCGGCGTTGCACCTTTGGTTGTTGTTTTTACCTTCTCCAGGCAAACTTGTGACGACACACCGCAAAGTCCACCTGTTCGACATCGATATCCCTGGCAAGATCAAGTTCAAGGTGTGTACTGTGATCCACGAGTGACAACACGTATTCAATTGCGCAGGAGAGCGAAACATTAACGGGCGGCACCTCGACTACATATTTCGATACAGGTAGGGATCCATAAACTTAACAAGGTGGTGATGACAGAGAGGAAAGCACAGGTTTCGCACGCATTGGTCTCGGAATTTGCTATGATGTGCGCTTCCCCGAGCTTGCCATGATCGCTGCACGGAAAGGTCAGGGTTGTGGGCACGAATAATTAACAGTACTCTCAACGCCGTTCGATAGGGTGTCAACTCCTTATTTATCCTGGAGCATTCAATACGACGACGGGACCCCTTCACTGGGAACTGCTTCAACGAGCTCGGTAGGGACCGCAGGTGTGAAGTAGATCGATTTGGGCTCATGCAAGGTCCTATGCAGAGCTGTTGACAATCAAGTCTTCTTTTCGATGTGCAGCCCTGCGCGAGATCCAAAGGCAACGTATCAGGCGGTGTGTGATGTTCAGGACTGTGGCCCTAGGCACTGACGAATCTATTTGATAGTACGGCCACACTATGTTAGTCGATCCATAGTGAGTGATCCTCAGCTTCGAGAATTGATCTAGCAATTGATGTGAATTAGCGGGAAGGTCCTTGGAGAGGCCGACGAGCATGAGGGTATTTTGCACTTGGACGTTGGTGAGTTTTCCCGATGCCAAATGAGATACACGCTCTGAGTCATCGTTCTGTTCAAGATCCCCAAGTGTACCATTCCGCGAGAGCAGGAATCCCCGTCACTACACAACGGCGATTTGATGTTTATCCAGACGTCAGCGAAAGCCGTGATGTCGCATAGAGAAGTGCACGTCGATATCTACTACATTAATGTTGTAGTCGTACCGTACCGCAGTCGGCGTATGACCATTACCAAAAGCGGACGCACAGAAGTTTCTAGTGTGTTCCACAAATTTCTACGACATACAGCATTCCGGCCTAAAGAGCCCACTGCCGCTCGTTGCTTTCTTCATTTCGTTCTGAATCCACTCCATCGTTACGACTATGGTCAGAGAAACGTCAGTCAATTTCTTTTCGTTGTTTCTGTCATTCTGAATCGTCTCACAGAAAATATTACGATTTGCTCGAGGTAGCTCCCGACGCTTCTGAGAGCGACCTGAAAAAGGCCTATAGAAAGAAGTTAGTTGGATGTTCTCATTTCCCTCCTTACCCTTACGCTTCCCCAGAGCGTTGCGACTGCATCCAGACAAAGGCGGTGACCCCGAGTTGTTCAAAGAAGTGACGCATGCGTATGTCCATCTTTTCGCCCCGTCTTTCCTGTACCAGCTAAACTATGCACATCAGCTACGAGGTCTTGGCAGATCCCGAGAAACGGAATATATACGATGCCAGGGGAGAAGCTGGTCTCTCAGAACAGGGCGGAATGGGTGGTATGGATCCTCAGGTTGGTTACGTCTTCCTTCCACGAGACTCCTCGATTTTATCTGCATCTGCATACTAGGATCTCTTCAGTCAACTTTTCGGTGGGGGTGGCTTCTTCGGTGGGGGCGGTGGCCGCTCGCAAGGCATCCGCAAAACCAAAGATCTTGTCCATCGAGTCCAGGTGTCGCTCGAGGACCTCTACAAGGGGAAGACCACTAAACTTGCTCTCACGCGGAACGCTCTTTGTTCGAAGTGCAACGGAAAGGGAGGCAAAGAAGGTGCTGTTAAACCGTGTACCACCTGCAGTGGCCGTGGCGTCAAAATCACTTTGCGTCAAATGGGTCCCATGATCCAACAAATACAATCTCCATGTGACGAATGTAGCGGAACAGGAGAAATCATTAATCCCAAGGATCGCTGCACGAACTGCAAAGGCAAGAAGGTCCTACCGGAGAAGAAGATTCTGGAGGTTCACGTAGACAAGGGCCAGAAAGGTGGTCAGACCATCACCTTCGCAGGCGAAAGCGATCAGTCCCCAAATGCTCAGTCTGGAGACGTCGTAATCGTGATAGAAGAGAAACCTCATGATAGGTTCAAGCGCCAGGATAACAATCTCATAACCGACCTCGAGGTCGACCTTCTCACCGCACTTGCCGGTGGTGAGGTTGTGATCAAACATCTTGATGATCGGGCACTACTTATCCGATTCTTACCTGGGGAAGTCGTCAAAAATGGTGCGTTGTGCTGACTTAACCTTGTTCCTACTCTGCTGACATGTTCTTATCAGACTGCATCAAGGTCATCCGGTCACAGGGGATGCCATCGCAACGGCATCACGAGCCTGGCGACCTTTACGTTAGATTCACTGTGAAATTCCCCGATACCATCGATCCTTCCAAAGTTTCTTTCCTTGAGCAGGCCCTCCCACCACGCACTCTTCCACAGAGTTTCCCCAAGAACATCCATCTGGAAGAAGTGGAGCTTGATGAACCCGATGCCCGATCGAGGGCCAATGCCATGGCGGACGATGCAATGGATGAGGACCATGACGGGGAACCGCGGGTGCAGTGCGCAAATCAGTAATTGGTTTGGGTTGACTGGACATTTGGCACTCGATATTTGTTGTCGCCAGTACTCGTCCATTTGTTTCTTCATAGATCCACATTTCTTAGATCCATTGTAATTAATCTGCATCAAGGGATTTCCTGCACTACTGTTTAGAGAATCGTATGTATTATCATGACATTGTATCCCAGCGAACCTGAGAACAAGGTGAGGTGAGGGAAACCGGTATTACACGTCTCTCACTTCTGGGTTTAGCTTGAAGGATTCGTAACCTTTGCGGTCGAAGAAGCTAACCTCGGTCTCGTTCTCTGAATTTTTCGAAGTAAGCGATGAACAATGAACAGACTTTCCACTTACCGAAACCAACCTCTGCGAGGGTCTTCATGTCATCCTCCAGGATCCACTCGTCGTGATCTAAATTGATGATCAAGTTTGTAGTCTGGCAAAGCATCTGGACGAGCCTCTCATGATAAAGCGGCCTTCGTACCTTTGCACCATGTGCCTTTGTATACAGTTTGAGAGTATCTAGACCAACACTAAATGCTGGGACATAACATGGCCGAGGATGGAGTACCAACTTAAAACAGCATTGCGGTAGGGCCGCCACCCAGGTCCAGTCTGGATCGCTGAGTTGGAGATGAGATACGAGTCGGAGGGTGTATGGATCCAGGATGCTACCGCAACATACTTTTGCGGACGATATCTTTCAGGTCGCCGACGGTTGTGGTTTCGAGGTTGAGCTTGTGCAAGATAAGGCTGCGCTCTGTGCGGTATTCAAAAGATTTGATCACACGGATGGTGATCGTGGCCTTTGTTCGTGAAACTGCTTCGTTGGTGAGTGTGTGTGATATTTCTTCAGTCATTATTTAGACTCTCTGAGAGCGTCCGTGGTGTTTCTGAGCAAGCGGTTTCTTCGGCCCATTTGGGCCGCCTCCCAGCGGCGCAATGACTCACGCTTCAATAAGTAGAAGGAGCGTCGGGCATTATTACATAAACTCAAAGAGGCTTTTACATGGAGACTCTGGCTTGTATATGTACTATTATTGTACCGGTGGTTCACCTGTGAAGTACTTGAAACCAATAACTGCCAAATTTTGTGGAACAAGTAACCTTCAAGCTTCAAAGCCTGCCGAAAAGTACTGGCGCACCTTGCGAGTCATCCATGAATGCATCCGATGGTTCAGCAAATCAACCAGTCGAGACATCACACCACGTTCAAAAAGACCCCAGGAGGCTCACGAACCTGAACGAAATCCTATCATGTCTGTCCTGGTACCAGTCCGAGGAAGCAACGCTCTCCAACTCCCTCGCTGAGTTGCTTTCCGATCGCGTCTCCATAGCGGATTCACTTCGCCGACTGGAAACTCTCATCCCTCATCTAAATGACCTGTGCCTCGAATCGTCGCACCTTAAGGACAAAGTTGCCTCCACGGCGAAAACAGCGGACCGCGTCGGTGGGCGGGTGAGGACTCTTGACCAGGAAATGAGTAGAGTCTCGCAGGCGGCCGAACGAGTGTGCCAGGTCATGGAACTCAAGGTAATTGTATACGCGCAGTCCATGAATGCTTCTTATGTTTTACATTCTTGAAGTCCTCCCTTTCCCAATTGCAGTCTTGCATCGAACACCAGGACTGGGAGTCGGCGACGAGACACTGTGCTCGTGCCATGTCGCTGCCCTTTGAAGTTATCTCAGGTTCCTTTGCTGAAACATCTGTGGTATGTTCTCCTTGCAACTCCAGGCTTACAGGGTTGACGACCCTCGTAGCCCACCGCAGAGAACCACCTCCCTCCTGCGCAGGCACTTCAGGTCGCAAGGGAACATCTTCTATCAATTTTCCTCAAACAATTTGCACAGGCAGCACGCTCCCGTGACGCAGCCGCGACAAGCCGTTACTTTAAGCTATTCCCTGCCATCGGATGGGAAGCCGAAGGTCTCGAGGCTTATGCGTCATTTGTTGTCGACTTGGTGCGAGTGAGGGTGCCCACCTCTGCCAAGAGTAGGATGACATGCTATTTCGTCTGTAATGTGCTGAGCGCGAGTATCGACAGAATCATCTCCGCTATACTACGTTACTGTTCTAACGGCGCTTTTTGAAGGCGTAGCGATGATTATTGACCAGCATCAATCAGTCGTGGAGAAATATTATGGTGCAGGGAATATGCGAAGTGTCATCAAGAGGCTATTGGAGGAGTGTGATCGAGTGGTTCGAAGCACCCTCGAAGCCTGGAAGGATGATCGCTCGATTAAGAGAAAGGTGAAAAGTGTCCCAGTTCTGTACAACGCGATTGAGCTCAAATTCTCCCAGGTGTCAGAGGTGACAAACTCAATGGTATCCGTGTCTGCACCGCGCAAGCAATATTCTACCACCTCAGACCCCGACGAAGTTGATCCACGTGAGGTGGATAAGACACTATCCGAGATCGCCGGAATGAGTGGCCGATGGAACTTGTTTCGAAAGTTCCTTGTCGAGCAATTACAGGTATGTAACAGATAGAACGCGTGCACGTAACGTTTCTTGACGACAACCTTAGGAAGAGGATACCGATACCTCCTCTCAAGAAGAGTTTGAAGACCTGTTGAGCACTTATTACATTCCTATGGAGATTTGGTATATCCGCACGATTATCGACAAGGTCTGTCTGAGGGCTCTGAATTCTGAAACACCAATTGATCAATGATCACAGGCCCAACACCTCTCTAGCCCTGATTTATCTCAAACGCCAGCTACCACCACCACCCCGGATGACGTTTTCTATATCCTGAAAACCGTATATACGCGCCTGTTATCGGCGGGCTCTCTCGGGGCTTTGGAACGAACTAGTGATCTCCTCAAGGACGTATTGGATCACGATTTCGCTGGTGGCATTAAGAAGAAATTGGATGATGTTTACCGAGTCGGTTCAGGTACTCGAACCGAGAAGTCCGAGAAAGAAAGTCGGGCTGCGTTTCTCGTGCGTTTCTCATCTTTTCAGCCGAATTGTCCGCTCAGTTCGCTCCTGAAGCTACTCCTAAATGACCTCGATGTATCTTCCTCGCATATGGAAATACTTGTAAAGGACCTCCTTTCCCAACCTGCCATCACACAGTTGTTCCTCGATATTGAGCAACCACAAGTAAAGACTATAGTATCGGGTTTGCTTGCTCCCACCACCAGATTCAAGGTCACCTTAAAAGTGACTCCACCACTTCCTAACAGGTAATCGACTAACATCTATCCAGGCCGGTATAGACCAATTATTTAATCAATTGATGCGACCAAGGCTACGAACCCTGATACCTGACGTCTACAAAGACGTTTCTTATGCATTGGACGAAGATGGATACGCAACTGCAGAATACCAAGACATCGCGAGAAAGCGGTTTGTAAAGGTGTGGGAGGGATTAACAGATGGGTACAAGGTAAGCTTTACGATTATCATGAGACTGTTGCTTAAGTAAAGATTAGGATGCCTGCACTGAGAACAACTACCGCATTTTGTTTGGTCTCGCTCTTGACGTTATTCTACGACCATGGGAAAAGTATATTTTGACCCTCCATTATTCGGAGGTATGCCCTTGATCCCCGAACTCGGTTTTCCGCTGACTTCCCAACAGCTGGGCGCGATACGCTTTGACCGTGACCTCCGTTCCATCATGGCATATCTATCCTCACAAACGATATTCGGGGATATTCGAGAAAAATTCATCCGCCTTCAACAGATCTCCTCTTTGCTTAACCTTGATAACGTAAGTTGAGCTAGGTATTGGATGGAATGGTGTCATTAAACTCGCCCAATTAGGACGAGGATGTCGAGTCTTTCTACAGTGGATCTGGCATTTCTTGGACACTGAGTATGCAGGAAGCCAAGGATATTATCACTTTGAAGACTTAAATACTTAACGCACTTGACCTTGTCAATGGTCTGCTG
Organism: Zangia roseola; assembly: GCA_038090095.1. Lineage (NCBI taxonomy): Eukaryota > Fungi > Basidiomycota > Agaricomycetes > Boletales > Boletaceae > Zangia > Zangia roseola. The sequence goes on from JBBPMD010000067.1 coordinate 31,200, forward strand.
GTTCAGTGAAAGGGCACAACGCATCCAGATGTGCAATTGCGAAAGTCTTGTGGGATGTACTTCGCAAGTCACTAGTTACTTGTCATTCACAGAACCGATTCAATATTGCAGTTGTCGAATTGCGAAGTACCTCAATGACCAATTTCATTCGGTGCGTAGTCCTAAATAATGGTGGAAATTATATGCATAGTAGGGCATGAGATCCTGAAGCGACAATGTATACATTTGGTCCCATTGGAGAATGGGGAAGTGTAGAAAGTGCTGGAATCAACCACGACGCAGTGCATCTAAACGTGCCTGAAGGGAGTCTTCATCAGGAACTGCGACATCACCACCCGGTCGGTCGTCTCCTTGGGATGTACCGCTTGTTTCTCCGATTGCCACTGGTCTGCGACTTTCGGTAAGTGGTGAAGACACGCTTCCGAGTCCGGTTGGTGCCTCAGTAAGCTGCGTTACGTCGCGTTAGTTGGGAAACCGAGACCGAATAGCTAGTGTTGCATACCTGTTGTGAAAGGTCGACGCCGATCTCATCGAGGACCTGCCTCAGGATCTTATCTCCTTCCTCTTCTTCCTCTTCGACTTCGTCGTCCATCACGTCATCCACAGCGTCTGACATCATCTCTTCCTTCATATCCATCATCGAGCTTTCCTTTTCAAAATCGTTCATGATTTTCTGGATGGCAGGTAGGTTAAGACCACGATTCATAGAAGCCATAGCCTTTCCACCCAAGCGTGGTCATGAACAAGGAAACATTGACATGAGTTACGGGGCGCACCCTTGTTGCTCCGCGCATGGCCTCAGCCATTTGTTGATTGCTGCGAAGGGCCTGTATTCTCAGCCCAACAGCCTGAAGCTGTGTCCTCATTTGATAGAATTTCTGGATGTATCTCCGGGTACGAACGAGGTCCTTGGCCATGACTTTACATGCATTCTACTGAGATTATTGACGAAGGTTCCTCGAGTGGCAGAGGATACGTACCATCTGACCGGACTTGGCGCTCTTCTTGATGTCTAATACGAGCTTCTTCTCACTTTGCTCAAGTTTTGAGCGCTCTCGATCGAGTTCACGCTGCGCCTTTGTGAGCGCACGCTGGTGTTGACGGAGCCGCTCAGCGGGAGTGACAGTCCTCCCGAAGAGTGTTTCCTGGGGTGAAATTAGAATGTTTCAACGGAGTGTGACTAGACATACGATGATGTTCATGACCGTCGACGTTGAGTGCAGCAATGGCTGCGCCAAGGCTTTCCAGCACTAACTAATATTACTACACCACAAGTACTCGGCGTCCTACGTTGCCGGCACGACACGTTCGGAATGTACCGTTCGGAGATTGAAATATGTCAAGCCCCGCTAACCTTAACTTTCAGTTCTCATCGTACACAATCATCATCAAAAAGGCTACCACACGTAACAATGGTACGGTCAATGAAGCCCCTCCCTACGCCATTTCTGACAACTTTCACCAGACTCTCGCAGTAGACCTCTTGAACCCTTCTGCCGAGCATGAAAAGAGACAGCACAAGCTCAAGCGTCTCGTGCAATCGCCTAACTCATATTTCATGGATGTCAAATGCCCAGGTCCATCTCTCCTTCATCCGGCGATCTGATGCATGACGCTCACGCATCTATGAATTTCTAGGTTGCTTCGCAATTACAACTGTCTTCTCGCACGCACAATCAGTGGTCTTGTGCGGCTCCTGTGCAAGCGTCCTATGTCAACCAACTGGTGGGAAAGCACGGCTGACCGAAGGTTGGACCTTCACCTTTCTCATTGATTCACTCAACTCACATTGCACCGTGTCCAGGTTCTTCCTTCCGTCGGAAGAACTAGCTGTTTTGCCGACCTCGTCATTTCGTAGTACCTATTCACTGTTGCATTTGCAGTCAGCATGATCTCTCTAGCTTTTTCCTATTCATGTTCATGTTCAAAAAAGTGGATTCTCCTCGGGATTGAATCATTATCCACACGTGAATGACATATCATTGTATCTCTACCAAGTATGCGCCAACGTATTACGTAAGGATCATACGACGCCTGCTTAAACTATCATGGATTTGGATCCAATTGGCAAGCACTGTGCCTTGCAGTTCTGCAATACCCTTGACTTTTTACCCATTCAATGCAGTTGTTTGCAGTGGTTCTGCAAGTTTCATATCTCACAGGATCTTCATGACTGTCACTCTGTGCAACAGCATCTGATCGAGTCATCATCATTGACTCCGGCACGTCCAAAGTGCGCCCTTTCAGGATGCAATAAGCCCTCGCTTTCTGGCATGGCCCCTGTCGAGCATTCACGGCAGGAAGAACCCACCAAGGAAGTCTCAAGTGGTCGTTGTGCTGGTTGTCAGCGCTCGTTTTGCGTAGAGTACGTCCAACGAGGTCCGCTACGCTACGTCCTCAAAACAACTGACGCGGCTCGTAGTCATCGTCATATGCAGTCTCACTCATGCCCCGGCCTTGACGCCGGGACGGGTAACGTGAAGACACATGAAGCAGCTCGCGCCCTTCTTGCCGAAAAGTTTTTGGCACCCGGTGCTCAGACATCCCACACCCCTGTGGTAGCACGGCAACGTACCAATAAGAGTCTTCCTACCGACCCTCAGAAATTGGCGCAGCTGCAGAAGGTAACTCTCATGAAGTTGCGTCACAAAGCAATACCTGGAGATCCCAAGGACAAAAATTCTGTGGTATCTGTTGATCAGCGCCTTCATGTCATCGTGCAACTTGAGATCGTTGGCCAATCAACAAAAGAAGTTGTTATGTGGTTCCGAAAGGTAATGCGGGTTCACGTCAAGCTTTCGTTCTCTAATGCCCCATAGACGGTGATCACGGGTAAGGCGCTGGACCTGGTCGCTCGACACTTTGGTGTTTCTCATACGGCTTCGGTGTGTTTTCTCCCTGACATAATCATCCAGTCATTTATCGTAAGTCAGACGCTTTATTTGAGGCGATCGTCAGTAGAAGACGAGAGTCCAGGATTGCAGAATCATCTGGAAATATCAGCACAGGTCGAGGATGGATCGACCATTGTATTGACAGATGCACGGTAGAAGAATAGTCCTAGAGCAGCAATCAACATGCCCCGTCGTACTTTTCGATCGAGTCACACGTCGTTTTACAAGGAAGTGTGTCGTATTATTTGAAGGATATTCGAAGAGGGTAGCACATAATGTAAGCGGGTAGCAAGGGCAGAGTCCAACGAGAACCAGAAATAACCACGCAGGTGGGCAAAGCAGTGAAACTATGCGACGAGGGTAGCTAACCGGCGAAGATGGGGCACGTTGAGATATGCCGGAACATATGTCTCGAGCCCTGAAACTTCCCGAGGATACGGAGGCTCGTATGGTCCGACTTCCTCGGTTTCGGGTGAGAGAAGAAGATGGTCATTACGATCGTTCGCTTGCACCCGAGAGGCAACGACACGGAGAATTTCAGCAGATATAGGATTCTAGAACAGGTGTCATCTCGCTGTTGAAATCTGTGAGAACTGGTAGGCATACCTCATATTCCGCGACGTAGTAGTTGGTACACATCCTTTGTATCTGCATGGGACTGAGCATCCAGCAAACGTCATAAATGATCTCAATATCAGCGGGTGTCGCCTATCGGGCCAGGTTCAATGCTTTCCTCGAAAAATAAGTCAAATATACACCCACTTTTTTCAGTTGTAACAACTTGATGGCTTGCATCAAATGTTCCAAGTGGAGTGTACCCTCAGGCATTTCATGTGACTTGCACCACTCCTCTATACGCGTAATATTGTACTGTATCTGCATGGCTTTCAAACGAGTACAAATCAATGTCTAGTCATCAAAGAAATGAAAAACACGAAATACCTCTCTTCCAGGACGAAAAGTTTCTCCTCATGAGAAGGTCGTTAAAACTCGTGACGCCTATCAGCTTGAGCAGTTCGGTCAGAACCTGCTGTACCACAGATTCCTCCATATAGTAACTCTTCAAACTCTTCCAAACTTTATTTAGTAGGTTCAGGATGTCGTCCATACTGTGAGCTGGTTGGCTGTTCGTGTTAAGGATGCGATTGAATAATCGGCCGCCCCCATCGCTTGTGGTGAACCCTGGGAGTGACTGGCTCTCAATCAGGGCTGGGATCACCATCTTGGAAAGACGCTTCTTGGTCTCTTGCATCCATGTATGGTAGATGTTGTACTCGAGGCTACCGAGGTCGTGTTTCACCACGGTGACAAGGCGTTCATAATCATTCCAGTCGAATTCGCGAACGGCGTTTTCTTCTCCTGGTCCGATGCCTTGTATCATGTCGCTCTCTGCAACGCAGATGAAGGACAGCATCTCGTGAACGTTGGAGAGCCAGAATATCCCTGGGATAATAGCATCTTCTCCGTTGAAAGACTATCCGAGAATCAGAAGGAGTCCGGAGGGTAGAAAAAATACCAACCATGACATGCGCTTGGATAGCCTCCATGACGTTGGCCAAGAAGCGCTCACTTTCCGGGATAAGGCCATATTTCCACATCTCATTCGTGACCAGGCTGATGAGGTTTGCTGGGAAGAGAATCTCCTTCACAGCAGACGGATTTGTCGTGCTGGGTGCAGGAATGCGCAATCCCCGAATGAGTCCAACAAGGACGTCTTCATCTAAATGTTTGATATCTTGCATATGTCTGATCTTCTCCTCCGCCAAGTCGTCGTAAGTGTGAAGGTCCGCCACGCCGTTGGTCCGTGCGCGAATAATGTTATCTTCCCCATTGTAGGCAACAGAAACCGCTCGCTGGCTAAGCGCTTGGCTCCGTTTGACATCCAACATGAGCTCATCTGCAGATGTACGGTATTCGGATGGGCTAAGCTGAAGGACACCTGCGGAGCTGTGCCTTCGTTGGTGGCGATTGGGTTGCACGGGAGGGGCTAGCGAGAGACCATTAGCACCACTGGCCTCGGGGATGCGGAGAGCGGGTGCGAAAGTTGGGGATGATGGAGGCTCCCGAGCTCCTCTCGTCAGAGCATTGTACGCATTCGCACGGTTAAGCTGCTCGCGCAAACTACTGACTTCATTCTTGAGGGTAGCGATGACGGAACCGTCCTCCGTGGATCTTATTGGAGCATTAGCAAACGCTTTTTCGTGAGACTGCAGCTGAGCAGCTTGTGCGAGAACTTCGTTAGTCAATCGTTGAATCGCTTCCTCCTTCTCGGCTGCTTTGGCAATCGCATCTTCCAGGCGTTTTTCAACGTCAGCTTTTGCTTGCAGGAGCTCCTCGCGTCGAGATAACTCGGACTCCGCCGCTTGTAACACGGTTTGAAGGGACTTGAATTTGGCATCTGCTTCCTCATGTTTTGAACTCCACTGTTGGATCTGTTTCTCGAGCTCCTCCAGTTGAGTTTGCAAGGCTTTCTTCTCCTCCGTCCGCTTTTGAAGCGTCTGAGTGAGTTCCACGACTTTATTCTCCAGGCGGTAGGAAATCTCCTTGAATTTGGAAACCGAGCGCGCCTCAGCCTTGAGAATTTTGAGTTGCTTCTTGGCAAGACGCCGTCTGACGCAAGACTGTAGGTACACTACGTGTCTGACTTCAGATCGATGTGAACGACGATGTAACCTATGAAGGTTCGTTAGGATACTAAACCAGATTTAAACGAACAGCGAGGGACATACACTCCGCGGAAGAGTGATTGTAACAGCACAGCCGCATACAGCGTCCTTGCCGTCCTGTGCGCTCGCCGAGCCTGAGCACCGCGAAGGCCTTAGAATTCCGGTAAGTTTAATCCACGAAGCAACTCTTTAAGAACTTACGGCTCTGCACAGCGATGACTGCTCGGCGAACTTGGAGGAATCTCGACCTCTGGAGAAACCGTCGAACACCAGCTTGTAGCCGCCTCGCGGCGACACCTCGGCGGGTGCTCTCCACCAAGCGCTTCGCCAAGACGCCTCGCCACCAGGTCTGAATCTTGATCGTGGCACTACGGAGTTCCTGGTACTTCTTTACAGCCATACGTCGTCGCATATTCTTTTGGAGGAGGGTGACGAGAGCATTGAGTTTTTCAGACCTGAGGGATTCGAGCGCAGCAAGCATACCCGCGCGGAAGAAAATTTTGGTAAGACCGCTTTGGTATTTGTCGGGGTCGTTGATTGTCCTTTCCAAGATAAGGGAGCAGAGAGGTTTGAGTTGTAATTTCTGTATCATGGGTTGCCAATCAGCGGAGGGAACGAGTATATGATACCTAGGTAATATATTAAGTCAAGAACTCAAAATCTCAACAATTGCCTACCGCTCTGCGAATTCCTCGTACGTCCACCGGGAAGGATATCCTGCGCAACTGATGCGAATGGTCTCCAAGACACCGCAAGCGCGAAGTTGACCCAGAACCTGCGCGGGTACAAACTCCCAAGGTTTCTTGGCTTCATTCGGTTTAATGCATCGGATGTAATGGACATTCGTAATGCTGAGTGTATCCATCAGCGCGATTAGAGACGATTTAAATATTGAGCCTTGAGTGGGTTTCCTGATGGTTGCACCTGGCTTCTTGGGTCCACCTGTTGTCGTCGTGGACACTACCAGAGTCGAGCGACCTGGATCAGGTATGATTGACGACCGACGAGATCCACCACTACCCGAATCAGAGAAGGAAGGGGAACCAGGATGTGGAGGATCGCTAGTTTTGTCCACAGACTTGACGGAGCCGAGGGCGGCATCCAAAACTTCCTTTAGGAAAGGGTTCTTGGTCGTCGCCAGAAGTACCATATGCTCATCTGGGACCGTATCCCTATTCTTCTCCAAGAAGCCATCAACCTCGTAGGCAACATCTAGAGCGTAATGTGCAATCGTGAACGCGGAGTTGCCAAATCTAGGCTTCTTGAAAACAGCTTTGTTAGCCGGCTTCAAGAGCTGTGAATTAAGTTTCTGTAGGAAAGAGGCATCGCTGCCTGAGGGTAGTCGGGATTCTTCATCAAGTAGGGCAAGAACACCAAGTTTGCCCTCAATGACGTCGATACAGGGTTGGTTGTCTGAGAAGTCAATGAAAGTCCAGTTGATTTGCTCCTTCATGTACTCTTCTTGTTCAAGCTTGAATACATGCGAATTGAACTGCGTACAAAGAATACATCAGACCAATCACGGTGACCTTAATAGTACTCACTTCCTGTTGCAACTTTTCATTGGCATAGTTAATGCTGAATTGCTCAAAAGAGTTCTGAGGACGCAGGTGAGCCGGGAACGCGACACACACAAATAAAGACCACCTTTTGGAAATGCTCGAACCCGTATATATCCAACACGCCGATGAACATCTCTGCACGTTCGGCAGCATCGCCATTTTCTCCAGCCAAACTCTCGTTGACAATTGCAACCAGCCACTCGAACAGGCATGCATACACGAATTTTGCCACACTATCCCTGACTACCGTCGCCTGCGCGGCATTGAGAGCTGTGACGATCTTTTCGGAACGCGTGATGATCTGCTTCTTAATCGTCCACTTCCTGAACTCAGACAGTGCGACTCCCAGAAAACGAGCAGCCAAAATGAGGGCAGGATCTTCTTCATCAATGGACGATTCATTCCTAGCCTGGGTAACCTTGACGTTTCCAAGATGTAAAAGAGCGGAAAGTAGCCTGAAAACAGCCCACTGCTTCTCTACACTGATGCCGACGGTCGAAAGGGCTTGCTGAGTGGCGCGAAATTCCTCGGCATCATCAACTCCTGCGATAGGTGTTGAAGTAGGTCCACCTTGTTTCAGATAGTGAAATTTGGTAACATCCGTATCCAGCCCAAGATCCTTTCGCTCCTTCAGCGGGGCGCCCGCGCACAGCTGATAGAAGATGTGATAGTTTCGTTCCGTGGTCGGTTGGAAGACGATTCGCGATCGCTCTAGAAGGTATGTACGAATACGTGCACCGACGATCTCTGGTTTTCCATCAAAAAGAATCTAGAAATTCTCAGTAAGTCGATAGGCAAGCAGATAAAACGATCCGACCTGGATATATTTTCCAAAGCGCGAGGAGTTGTCGTTACGCGTTGTCTTGGCATTTCCAAAGGACTCGAGGATCGGATTGGTAGCCAGAATTTGCCGTTCTATCTCACTTGACTCGTCTAGCGACAATTTTGTCTTTCCCTTTGCTCCCAAGCCCGGGGGGTTAACGGAGGCAATATAGCGCATAATGAATTTAGCCTGCGGAAGGGTTGAGGTGGAGCAAACCCAGAGTTCGAAGGTGACGCACCGACTCGGTTTTACCTGCGCCACTGTGAGGCGTATGAGATTAAGAACACATAGAGCAGAAGAAGAAAAGGCACCTTTCACCAGATACGATTATCGTTTGACCTACACCTTCTCTTGCCATGGCGGTGTACGCGTCCTCGGCTATGGCAAAGAGGTGGGGCTCTAGTTCACCTCTCTTTCGGCCACTATACGCTTGGATAATCTCCGGGCCATAGAGAGTGACGCGTTGGAAGGGATTAACAGCAATGAGGACGATGCCGCTATACGTGTATATGCTGTGTTGGGCATAACGATTACGAATCGTGTGTAACACTGCAAGAAATCAGATAGGGGAGAGGGGGGCCGTAATACGCGGTGCATTACCTGAAGGCTCGTTGAGGTGAGACAGGGTAGCCAAATCATCTGCGGTTTCTAACAATGGCGGATTTCGTAAAGGAGGAAGACCCTCCTTGGCGTCTTTGATGTCCTTTCCTGTTGTATTGATGACAATTTCCTAATGAAAGGATATGGGATTTGAAGAGAATGGGGGAAGGCACATTTGACGCGTACCTTGCCTCGTTCATCAAGGAAGACGAGTTTGATGGCGTCGTCATTGCCCTTGGTGACGCTGGTTACCTCTGCTGATATCCAGGCCTGGTCTTTGTCCTCGAACCAGACTCTGGTTCCCTTGCTATAAATGTTCTCGGCCATTTAATAGGCCAGCGTCGTCGTCGTCGTCGTCGTCGAGAATTACTCTTGCGTCCTGACCGTGACGTGACTACCGTGACAGAATAGATTCTCACATCCACGTGACCTTTGAACAGTAAATTAAATAAATAAATGTATATCTCTCGCGTTCGCGTTGTTTGCCCGAGCCAAACACGACCGGGCAACAAAAACAGTTCGCTTTTCACAACCTTTCTCTTCGAGTGCAACGCTATCCAACTTCATACCCCCGTCGCCCGGGTGCGCATTCTCGTCATCCTACATCCGCTGCCACGAGCTTGTCGCCATTTCTAACCAAAAGATCCGTCTCGGCCCCGAGACGATTTCTAACCCTAAAAATCTGCGGGTCGGAGGGAACGTATCATCTTGCCTGTTGGGTCAACTGTGACATGGAATGGCGTCGCTGACACATGGAGTTTTTCACTTCTGAATCAGGATTCTTGACTTGCACGCCCCAGGTGGTCGCTTGTCTGCTGCCCCCATTGCCTGCCACGACGCCTTCTTCAAGTGTCCCATCACTTCTCCGGAACGCCCTCATCTCGATTCTGGACGCGCTCCTCTATCCGTGCACGGACAAGCATCCCCTTGTATCATCCTCGGGACCCCTTTCATGTTTTGCAGCCACAACGAACAGAAAGCGAATGCTTTCATTGTGTCTTGTTAATGTGAGAAAGGGAAGATGTTACCGGACGGGTGAGGTGCTTTGCGCGGCGGAAGGTGGTGCAACCTCGAGGATGTATGCTAGAGAGGTGTCGTGGTCTTGTTTTGGCATAGTAGGGGCCGAGCCAGAGCACGAACAGGCCGTGGACTGTAGCAGCCATCTGTGACGTGCAACGTGGGCCACACACAGAGCATCGTCGTTCGCACTGCCCACTTGCCGTTCTCGAGTTTCTGTTTTGTTGTTGTTACTCTCATCTGTGCCGACTCAAACATTCAGGCCTACGCGCACGTTCTCAACGGCCCAAGTCTTTGACTTTCCCCACGAGCCATAGGCAGGCTCTCAAATGGCTGCCTTAGTGCTCTATCCTGGTGCTTTGAAGACTTGGTTGCGCGCCATGGGCTGTGCCGAGCTCTGTTGACTTCTCGGAAGTTGTACAGAACCTTGGTATTGGAGTCCTTAAACGTCGGTGTACGTAGCCAACTGGGCATGGTTTCATGGTGGCTTGCGATGTGGAAGAACGGTCCGGAACGTATTTGACTGTCGAAGGCGATACGTACAGGAAGCGCTGTTGTTACTTCTGTGATTGGTTTGCAAAACTCAACCATTATCAGCCTTCACAGATATACCCCTCCCATCCTCAGTATGCTTTGGCCCAGCCTCGTAATGTCTGCTCGGCTCCGATGTGACATTGGGTGTCCTGTAACCGATCTATGTTGAGCGGGTCGGTATCACTTACGTCACGAGTCGACGTGATTCCTCGAGGACGGCGATCCGTACAATGATGGCCAAGACCTCTCTTCGGTCTTTGCGAACTACTTCCTAGTTTGGCTTTCGATTCCCTGGTCCGCTTCCCGGTCAACGAAGTTTCCTGGCGATATCCAAGGAACACCTTTGTGTCCCGTCCTACCTGACTTACTCCCCCTTGTCTAAGTTCGAGGCTTTGTACAGCCGTCCCAGCGGACCTCTCCTCGCTGATATTGCTCCTTCCACTGGGGGGGTAACAGAGATTTATTCTCGAGTGCAGCAGGCTTGGATTCGTCTGGGATGAACGTACGGGCACTTGAATGTTACGATCATGTACAGAGAGCGGGTAGTGATGGTATTGGGTCCCATGGACGCGTTGAACCTGGGCCATGGGCACGCGCAGGATGCCGAACAGAAATCTGCTAGTACTATCGGAGCTAGCGAGCCATCGCGATAGCGTCGTCCCTTGAACCTTGACCAGGATGTGGTGTGGTGCTCGTCGTAGAATCAGGCGGCAGGAAGCCACACACTCGTTGGGGCGATGGCCGAGCGTGCGTGCGTGTGCGCCTTCATGATGCGCGGTGTGCATGTGGGGAATTGGGTCTAAAGTGGGGGAAGGATGAATTCTTGGAGACTGGGAGACTGGGCTTGGTTGCGACCATCTTGGGTGGTTGTGACCGCTGGAATGGCTGTGTATGGGGGATCGGTGAGGCATTGAACTACCTGTGATCCGGCTATGATCCCATCAATTTTTCGAGTATGTCGTCTTCGAGACGAATGTTGAATGTATGTAGTGGATGATGAGGAATGTTGACATGTGTTGTGATCTTTGTCGGGCTACTGTACACATGGTACTATTGTACTTGTAGTGATGTTTATCGTTAGTGACCAAGCTTCTTATAAGATTTGACGAGTACGCTGTGGTGAGCGACGACGACGGGCAGATCTTCAAGGCCATGGACACCTTCTTCAACAGGAAGAAGCAGAGGCCTCGTAATTCGTCTCTTTCCGGCCAGGACTTGGCTGACTCGGTCCCCTACGACAAGCTCTCCTCGCTAACCCGCTCGCCCATCCCGGTCAGCACTGTCTCACAGGGTCTTCGTGGTGGCCCCACCACCTCGGTCATATCCGCACCCCTCACAAATCCCACCCTCACCACCAATGGCACAGATCTCAACCTGAACTTCCAGAACTTGCAGCGCTCAAGGCTCGAGAGAGACAAAGTTCACCCCACAGCCAGACCCGATTCTTCAGTCAGCACCGCTGATTCGTCTACTCTCTACAATGAATCTTTCGCCTCGTCCTCTACGAAACGTCCAAAGACTCCCACATCCCACAAACTGCGCAAGAGCGAAGCTTCCATCTCATCCGGTCGCAGAAGTCCTCCAGGCTCCGAGTTCGGCTCTGCCCCCATTCCCACCTCTCCTAGCGTCACGAGCACCATGCTCCGGGCCCTCCATCCCCAAGACAGCTCCTCCCGCTTCTCGAGCTCTACAGCCCACTCCGATAGTCATTCCGTTCATCTTTCCAACATCTTCCACAAGCCACACACCGACGAGTTTTATTTCCCTCGCCCTGACAACGACGAGGACATTGAGGCTCTCTTCGCCCGTGTCGCCCAGCAGCGAGATCTACCTAACGTAGACAACCTCTCCATTAATCAGAAGTGGAACATAGTCTATGCTGCCGAGCAGGTTCGATGGCAAGAGGAGCGAAGTAGAAGTGAGCAAGCTCGAAAACAAGGAGACGCCGGCCAACCCAATCTATCCGGCGAGGGCTCTCCTGAGTGGTACATACGCAAGTTCTTGGATGGAACCATCACCGCCAAGCAAGTTTCCAGCGTCTGGGTCTCGCTACGGGGGCATGAAACCAGGTGAGGCGAATGTCGCTGCGTCCCCGCACGTTACTCACTTACTCTGCAGTTGGCTCGATAAGTTCATCGAACTCAGAGGTACAGCGGTGTTGGCCCAGTCCCTTTCGCAAATTAGTCGCAAGCCCAAGAGGTGATTATCGTCCCTCAAGTCCAGAACAGTTCACCTATGTTCATTCAGGAGCCCGGTCGACATACCATTGGAGCAAGAAATCGCCAAATGTTTGAAAGTCATATTTAATAACCCTGTAAGTGACATTGCCTTTGTATCCTAACTGTCTCACGCATGGCACAGTCGCGCGTACGGGAAGCCGTGAAAATTCCCAATATTACCACTCAGATAGTATCTGCTCTCAATTCCCCTCACCTACCAACCCGTCGGACAATCATAGAGGTGTTGTTGTCGATCGTTTACTGTAGCAAAGAATCTGTGGATCTTGTCTTTCATGGTCTAGCAGCTCTGAGCCAGGCCAACGGCGATTCGACCGGTTATTACGATTACTGGTTCCACTCCCTCGAATGTGCGCTCCGCGGCAAGGGTAAAATGGGCAGTCTCGTTGGTGCCAGTGATGAATACAAGCGCGCCGGTGGAGATATGGGGATGTTTGTCGATTACGCTGTGAGGTTATCTTCCATCTCGTTCCATCCTTCCGTTACTTATAGGCTGTCTTCAAGCTCCTGAACATCGCCCTGTTGAACCATATTTTGGACGCCATAGATGACCTCGATGTTCGTATACACCATCGCACTCTCATGGATTCTGCGGGTCTTCCGCGCATTGTCACCCTTTGCCGCGAGCTCAGCATTCCTGCCATGGATGTACAACTGGAGACCCTTGCAGGTACGATCGAAGAGGACGAACAGCGCCTGAAAGAACGTAATGAATCTGCCATCCTGGCCAGTTTCTCCAATCCAGAGGATATATGGAAAGAACTATGTTCGCGAATGGAGGGTTCGCGTGCAAAAGACTACTTCCTCTCTATGATGCGACACTTATTATTGATTAGGGAGGAGGGTCCACAGCTTGCCTATCATTACCGGCTTCTAGATTCGGTGGTCTCGGATATCGTCATGGACGGAAAATTGGCTACAGCGGAACAACGAATTGGGCATTCAGTGCAACGACTGATTGCTCAGATGAACCAATCTGATGGACTCCAAGCGGCAGAGGCCGAAGCCGCCGAAACCCGCGCTCTGGCTCTTCGTTTGAAACTCGAGAAGGAAGCCCTTGAAGAAGAGATATCGCAAGGTCTCGATGGACTTGTTGGGCAACTCAAAGACAAAGTTTCCCATTTCGAGCAAAAGCTAGTTACCGCCCGCGAAACAATTTCTCGACTCCAAGGTCAACTAGAAGTACAAAAGGCAGGATACGAGGACCAGATTGCCCAGCTTGAGGCACAGATAATGGAGCTGTTCAGGATGTTGAAAGAGGTCGGAAAGGGAGTGGATAAGATCATAGAATCGAACACCGGGTCCATGGATCGGAAGACACTCATCGACGTGCTAAACAGACATCTAGAACGAGCAAAGACAATCGATATCCTTGAGGGTAAGACCTCTCGGAGAAGGACAGCCGGTGGTGGTGACGGCGGGGATGAGAGTGAGGAGTCGGATAGAGATTCGCAAGATGCGACCCCCAGAAAGACCGACGTGAAGAGAGATAACTCTGCACGCGGACGACCTAATGGGGCGGCAAAGTCTTCGCGAATATCGACGGCTCAGGGTGGTCACGAATCCCAGTTCATGGACGCAGATGAAACATACGTCCGTGAGCAGATACAATACCAGCTCGCTGCCGGCGTCAAAATAGTGGGTTATTATTTAGGGAAATTGCGACACTAGCTAACAACTAGGACAGCTCTCTCCTGAGGGTGGGCACATGGCTAGCCCACGTAGTATTCGTGGCTCCCCGAGGCGGACGAATCGACCCGTAGCTGGCGAAGATACAACTCCCTCTCGGTCGAATCCCCCCAATAACCTTGCCGTTCCTCGTCCTGATGATTTTATCGATCACCCTGATCGTGATGGGTCCTTTCGGGTTGACGAGCGTGACGGGGACAGTGACTTCGGTCAATCATCTCGCAGTGGGTTCAGTGTCCTTGATGACGACACTCATCATGCATCAAACTCCAGTGCGAGTTCTGCCGAAGCTTTGCGTGGGCAGCCGCAATCATTCTCTGAGCAGCTTGCGAAACGAGTCCATGCACACGGACGCGCACCATCGATGCCGGATGGTCCCGCGCCGCCCCTCCCGACACTTCATGAAGAACCGGATCCCGCAGGCCTTTCGCCGCCGCCGCCTCCCCCAGTTCCACTAGGAGGTACTCCCCCACCCGTCCCTCCGCCTAAAGATGGCGGGAATGATGACGAGAGTCCGCCCCCGCCGCCCCCGCCCCCGCCCCCTCCCGTTGGTTTCCTCGGGAACCCGTCCTCAGGTGCCTCGTTGCCGCCCCCGCCCCCGCCCCCTCCTCCACCACCCTCCATGAGAGGGATTGCCTCTGCCTCAAGCTCCGCCCCTAGCTCCGCTCGTGCGTCCATGCTTCTGGGTGCGAATCTCTCTGTCATGCTCTCCGCGCGCAAGGGCATGCCTTACACTCCTGGCATCAAGATGAAGCAGCTTCAGTGGGACAAGCTCCCTCATCAGCAAGTTGCAAAGACGCTCTGGAGTGACGAGGATACCCAAAGAGAGCAAGAGATACTGAAGAAGTTGCAGAGTGACGGTGTTTGGTCAGAGATGGAAGAAGACTTCAAGGCTAAGCAGTTGATGATTAACTTGATGGGTGGGTGGGCTTTTTGGTAGTAAAATCAAGGCTACCTTGGTAAGGAATTTTGTGCCTGACGCCTCTCGACAGCTCGACAGAAACAAGCTGAGCTGAAGAGTGTTCTTGATCCCCAGACCAAGAAGCGTGTCGGTACGTCTTCAGTGAAGGTCATAGGAATATGGTGACGTATCGACCCTCTCGCAGAAATCCTTATCCAGCGAGTTAAAAAACTGGAACCGGAGGAGATTGCGCGTCGGATACAACAGTTCGATCAGGAAACGTGCACTGAGGTTTTCCTTAGTGAACTGAAGGGTGTTCTGCCGACGCCCGAACAGGTACAATAATACAAACTCTCTAACCCTTTGACGCTGATTTTTTGTCAGGTCGGAAAGCTTAATGTGCATCGGAATGCCGAGGCCGAAGAGCTCGCTGGTTTGCACGCGTCAGATCGCCTCATGGTGAAGCTTATCCAAATTGAACGACTCGGCCCCCGAATAGATGGAATGCTTTACAAATGCAAGTTCGAGGAGCAATGGTTACTTCTTGATGAGGTTAAGCTCTTGCAAGAATTCCCATTCAGACAACTGAACGTGCTTTTAGGGCGCTAGGAAAGTCAGCCAGGCAAGTGAAGCGTTGCTTCATGCCAAGCAGTTCAAAGAAGTGCTCAACGTAAGTTTCGGCTTCCTCATCTGTTCTGTTGGTATTGGTGACTTGACCACTCCCAAGCTCATCCTTATGATCGGTAACTATATGAATGGCACCGGCATCAAAGGTGGTGCGTTCGGTTTCCGTGCTAGCAGCATTAACAAGGTTTGTGCTATCATATTTTCCACCGGCCACTGTGTTCATCGTTCTACGCCAGCTTGTGGACACGAAGTCCGTCAACAACACCACGCTCTTGCATTTCCTGGAAAGGACCATACACAAACACTTCCCTAATATGGAGGAGTTCCTCGAAGAATTAAATAAACCAGCGGAAGCCTACCGAGGTCTGCATTGGAAATACTTCACATCGTAGGCATTCTAACTCGTCGTTCAGTCAACGTGCAAGATGTTCGCAAAGACGTTGTCGCTCTTCGAGATGGTCTTAAGCGCATACGACAAGAACTGAACGATCATTACGTCGATGTAGTACAAACCGACGGTTTCAGCAGGCAGATGTGGCAGTTTGTTGGCAAGGCCACCGTGAAACTGGAGGACCTTATTGATGACCTCAACCATGCGGAAACTACCTTCACCGAGGTCACTGCATACTATGGTGAAGACGACACAAATATGACGTCGACGGAGTTCTTTGCGGTATTCAAGACTTTTGTCACGTCATACAAAGTGAGCTAGTCCACAATTATGGCGAATAACAGGGCACTAACAGTGTTCGTTCTTCTCAGAAATGTATGACAGATAACCAAACGGCAGCCGAGGAAAAGCTTGCGATGGAGAAACGCAAACAAGCTATGGCAGAGTCGAGGTTACTCCGACAGAACGCCCAAGAACAATCCGGTCCACAGGAAGAGGACGGCGAAGCCCTGGACAACTTACTAGAGAAGCTGCGGAATGGGGACACGGTCGTACGCAAGGCGCGTCGGGCTCGGCCACCCAAACCAGAAAGCAAACCTCCTACTTCACTCATTACGGACGGAACGGCCGACACTGCGCATCTCGCACAAAACATGTTGGCTGCACTTCAAGCGGGCGGCTTTGGTCTGCCGAGCCTACCTTCTTCACCAACGTCCACGGCACCGAGACGAAAAACGAGAAGAAGGACACAAGGATTATTGAGCGAGGCTGGTGACTCGCATTCCGAAGTGACATCGCCTGCGATTGGACTGCCTGAACTCCCTTCAGCGCCAGACTTCGGGCTGGAATCAGAGTCGATCATGGACTTGACATGATGTTATTTGCTTTTATTAGCCCAATGTATGTTCCTACTATCTGTATTGTATCTGCTGCATTAGTTTTGCCTCATCTACATATATCCCTGTGTCGGACGGCCAGCATACCAAACTATCTTATGGAATTCATTTCAAAAGGAAATCGTTGCAAAGACGCCATCTGAGTGTTCTCTCTCTCCCTTCACGAGATGATGTCTTTCAAACTATTACACCTGATCCTCGCTCTTTGCAGCATTTCCGCTGTACCAGCACAACCTAACAGCACGACTGCCCAGATAGCAGCCATTCAAGCCCATTTTAACCAGTCAGGACTGGTCCCGGCGGTGGTAAGACCGTTCACCCCAACCGCTTTCCTCGCCATCATCTTCAAAGGCCTCGGCAAGATCGCTATCGGTCAACCTGTATCGACAGAACGTGCGTGATGAATTACCCCACTCGGCGGGCGAGCCACGACTAACCTGTGTATCCTATGCAGAAGCCCTGTACGAACCAGACCTCATGGTGACGGCCGCCAACACGTCCGCCGCGCTTCGAGGCACATACACCATCATGATGGTCGACGCGGGCCCACCAGGATCGGACCAAAGTCACGGTCAACGCCGACATTGGCTCGTTAATAGTGCAAGCATCCCTGGTGCGTCGTCCTGTCTGTCTCGTGCATCTGCAGGGATGTCAACGTCTGTTTAGGGTCCGTCAATGCCAACGTGTCGAGTGTGAGAGCTACGGCGATCACCCGGTATATTCCGCCGAATCCGCCTGTGGGGGATGGTCCACATCGGTCGGTGTCTTTCTTCGGGCAACTTTGACGAGCGTTGATGCGTCATGTTTGTTAGATATGTCGTCCTGGTGTTTGCCCAGCCGGCCGATTTTTTGGCACCGGTTGACCTCTCTCAGGAGAATACGGGTGGGGGGATATTTGTGGTTGAGGAGTATGTTAGGGTGAGTTTATCGGCTTTGATGATGGCTCGTCGAGCTTACTTTGGACGTCGTATCAAGTACGCGAGGCTCGGCGCTTTACTTGCAGTGAGTGGAAATCCTTCATATCAGCGTCAAACTGATAACGATCCTTGGCAGGCATCCTACTTCACGTGTGAGCGAGGTCCTGCCACGGTCTCTCTCCCACCGACAAATGCGGTGGTTTCGTCGACACTTCCTGGATGGAACGGTCCAGTTAAGCCAACAGGAGAAATGGCACAGAAAGTAAACTCGGGACTAAGCGCAACACGTAACGCGATGGCCCTATTCTTGGCCCCGCTAATGGGTTTCCTCGCTTTGTAATGGGGGTGATGGGTCCTGTATCGCACATTTTGCATGGCTGTTGAATGGGGGATATTATTCGTCGGAAGAAGGGGACACAACATGCGAGATATGGATAATGGATAAACCAAAAGGTCAACAGAGGGGCGATAACTAGTATATGAATAATTCGAGTCGCGCCTAGCTCCCATAGCGCTCCCGAGCCTGCGTTACGACGAAAGAATGGTAAGAATTTGTGGCACGACATCGTCAACTCTGTCCCCCGAAGTCCTATTGCACTTACCGCATCCTGGGCCATGTGCACGTAGCCAGAGTAACCTTCAGCATATTTTCCCAACTCTTTCGCTTTGCCAGCACCGAGGCCGACGCCTTGTGCATATATGGCTGTTTGACTGTGCATGAAGTCAGCGGTTGAGGCCACCACGGTTGGCAAGGAAGGAACGTTACACTGGGTCAACGCGACCATCACCATCTGTACCCAAGCCAGAACCCTCTTTCCAACCCATCATTTTGAGTAATTTGTTACCAACGTTGTTATCGTCTTTTCCTGGGGCTAGGGGAGGCAGAGGTGGTGAAGGTGGCGATGGAGGACCTTCAGCAAATCGTTTCTTCTTCAGGGTCGTGGTGGCATTTTCGGGTAATGGAACGTCTGGTTGGTTGTGCATGATCCGCCGTTCGGATGCACGATCGCGATACTTGGGCTGTTCGGTTTCAGCTACTTTGAGTACAGAGGTTTTCCGAGTAGCTTCCACTTTCTGACGTGCAATTTCGCGCAGGTTTGTGTCCTTGTAGTTTTTCTGTTGTGTTCAACAGTAACATAATTGACAATCGTCAGTCCACGTCTATCGAGTAAGTCGAAAATAAATGAAGAGGCTAGCCTTGTGAAGGTCCGATTCCTTATTATGACGTTTGAGCTGGTCCATGTTTTTGAACTGTCTTGCACATAGTAAACATGTCATCGCATTGAGGTCGGAGAATTCAAATTCAGCTTCGACTGGTTCGGGCGTGGTTGCAGTAGAGGTTGCCGAGGGTTGCGAGATAGGGACCTGCGAGGTCGGTACGTGAGCACTAATCGCCTCGGTGTTTGCTGTGCCAATTTGGATCCTAGGTACCGCAGTTGGGCCCTCTTTGAGCTCTTCCTGAACCTGATTCCATTTCTGAATATTGTTCGCAGTCTGACCAGGGTGTTAGACTACCAATGACTGTACATGGACGGTTCGCACCTTTTTACTGGCGATCAATGGTGCGACCTTTTTAGCCGCGGTGGCTGCTATCATATTAGTGAATGGACCATCACCCATACTTGGAAGCACTGGCACCTTTTTCATCGTCGGCGGTGGGTTCTGATCCCATTTCATCATCACCAGGATCAAATTCTTCCGCAGAAAACCCCAGGGGTAGCGATGCAGGTGCTTTGGATGCCAAAAGCGATATCGCAGGTTTACCACCAGCCGGCCCTGTCTTGAAATTGAGAGTGACTGGTTTATCGGAGACAGGGAGCGCAGATGGTGCTGGTAGCTTTTTTGCAGCATCGTCTACGACAAGTTAGATCACCGGAGAGAACATGCAATGTTGTACACACCCTTTATTTTCTTCTTTTTCTCTTTTTCCTTGGTAGCGACCGTGGTTGCGGGGGCTTGCGTTACTGCCGATTCGTCTACCTTGAACTCCAAGACGGCAACGGTCGCTGACTCATCCCAGTACTTGGCAAAGGTGTCCTCAACGCCACCGAGGTTCAGAGACGACGGTACCGCGGTTTCGTCGCGAAGTATAGGGTCGGAAACAACCTGGAAAGAATACGGGTGTGCAAATGAAGCCGCCACGGGTTTATCGGATATCCGAAAGCCGGACGGATGGAGATTTGCTGACATGGTGTTTGCTAGGACTGTGGATGCGGCCTACGGAACATGAACCTGAGAGTTTGTACAGGAAACCTAGCGTCTCTCACCTGAATATCCACAAACTCCACAAAGGTAAACTGGAAGCTAGCCAAGGTCACTTTATCCTTGATGAGTATGATTCGTTTCATGCCCCTATGTCCTTCCTTTCCAGGGCCTGCGGAGCCCATCATGGCTTGTGCGATGGCCTGAGGACCAGAGAGTGGGTCTAGTCCACGGAAAAGCAATACAGCAGCGGGTGCATTGCCAATATCACGGGTGCCGTCGTTCATGTTCTGCCGACGACCTTTGTCGTGCGGTAATGCGCTCTGCGAATAGTCGATCTTTATTCGGCGACCGTTGTGGGGCGTGCCTGTCTCAAGGGCTTTGTAAAAAGCAGCTTTGGCGGAGGCGCCATGGGATGCTGGTGGCGGTACTTGTACGAATGGAAATAGAGGGTCGACAAATGCACGAGCATGTTCCACACTCGCGAACTGGGCGAAGCCGAAGCCCTTGGAAATACCTTCAAAATCCAAGAGTCACACGAGTCAATGCGCTATACAGTGTATAATATGAATGGGGCAAGTGCCTGATGATCTGTCTCTTATGATAGTGACGGTCTCAATGTTGCACCCGTGACCGGAGAGGTAAGCCTGCAGCTAAAAGTATGAAGATTGATTCAGTTTTGTATAGAGGGACATGTAAAGTGTATCGACAAACATCCGCCTCTGAGAAATCAGGGTCTAAACCCAGGAAAATGACATGCGAACTGGGTTCGCTCGGGACGAGGCGCTTCTTAACATGAAGGCCCTTGTTATGCCGGTCGTCGGCATAGTCGGTTGCGGAGTCGCCATGTCTGCTTGAATTTGGCTGGCCATAACTGGGGTCATAAGCGGATTCGTCATAAGCCTGCGCATCGTATCCCTGTGGCAAACATGAACAAGTTGAGAGGACGACGAGCAGTAATGCAAACGCACCCCAGTGTTGTATTTTCTACGCTTCCCGTCGCCATAGTAGTCGTCTTCCCGACCTCGTAAGTTTCCTCTGTTATCTGGTGGCCAATAGCCTTGGTCATTCCAGTAGTCTTTACCCTTATCCCAGTCCCGGTTGTAGGCCATCGTTGTGAACAGGGGGTGGTAGTGATGGTGGTAAGAACGAAACTTTGCTCGCTAAGGCTCCGTGGCAGCATAAACCTTTTGGGCCAAACATTGTACAACAACCCTCTTAGACTCTACCAACAATGGCCGCGGCGAGTACGTCCGAGTAGGTTTTGTATGTCTTGCATGACGCTAACCACTCTACAGGCTATCTCAAGGTGCAATTGAACTCTTCTTTGTATCGCCTTTTGACCAACTAGGTCATTTCCAGATCGACCCCGCTATTGAGCGATGGAATCGTATGGTGTGTGCAGTGAACACATATAGTCTACAAAACTCATGTTTTGCACAGCGCGAAGATGCATACAAGCATTTTAGATTCACCCGGCGCACTACCTTTATCTCGTTGGCCGGCTTCGTGTTCGTTCCCGGAGCAATCTACTATCTCGCGTCACAAACACATGTAAGAACCATCGTATTTGCAGATGCCTTGTGGCTCACTACGTCCGGTATTGTAGCTCAAATACAAGTGGACGGGCAAACGGAAAGGCGAGGCTCTCACGGAGCACTGAGGGGTCGAGTTCATGTAGTACGCTTGATGCAATACATTTACCGTACTGTGCCGTCTAAACCCTCTTGCAAAGTTCTATGGCGAACTTGCACCCTCCACCGACGATGGTGCTCAAGAGCGCATGCGCTGGTGCCCGTTGTGAATGATGTTCGACTGCAGTGTCGAGGTGTTCGAGTTCATCGTCGCGCAATTCCTTGATGACGTCCTGTAGTAACGGTATACTTGGATGTGAGGACGGCAGCGACTCGAATTCTTGCAATTGACTTGTGGAGGGCGTATAAGCACGGGTGCAGGACGTGCAGAGAGACGTACTCGTCATAGTGCTCGCCAATGACTGTTTCGACGGCTTCCGTACAAGCCATGGCGGCCTCTTTGCCCAAAAGGGCGGTGACGACGCCGAGACCATAGCCGACAACCTTGGCCACGTCAGAGAGTACTGTAGGCCGCACCTGATGTTGCACTTGAAGTTTATCCATCACGATGAGATGTCGTTTCTCCTGGTCCCACATATCCTGAGCAGAGGACGGTCGTCCAGGATAAACGCGATAAGTAACGCGCAATACACACCTGAATCAAGGGGGCGACCTTTGGATCCTGTCCGAGCACGGCCATCTGTCCTTTGTAAATGTAGTTGGCGGCGATTTCCCCCGCCTGGTCGACGCGCAGTGCGCTGTCCAAGATTTCCCGCTGCCGGTGCGTGAGGTTAGGCGTGGTCAAAGCCAGTGCCGGGACATGTCCGTGGGTGGGATTGGTATAGACGGTGGATGCCCTGGTTGACAACGCACGGACGAGCAACGGTCGCATCGTGGTAGACGTGAGACAGCCAATGTCCACTCTATCTGTCACCCAAAAGTCGGCGCTCATAAAAGGTCGGTCTCGTCGTACTTGGTGTCGAACCTCGCCAACCCACGTCTTCAGGAGGTTTCAGAGACTTGTCCGACGCGCTGTTGTGCACGCCAAGTGACTTGTCGCGTGCTTGTAAAATAACCCCTCAGGAAGCCAGCAAGATCATCTCCCTCATCTGCCGAGAACGCGCTCAGCCCCTCCGTACACTACAAGACTTCCCGCCCGACGATGTGGAATCCTTCACGACTGGCGACTCCGAACTCGACGCGATCCTCGGCGGTGGGATCACGACCGGCATGGTATGGGAGGTCGTCGGCGAGAGGTATCCCAATCTCATCCTCCACCTCCCGGAATGTGCTCAAACATCCTGTCCAGCGCAGCCGGAAAAACCCAGATTGCCCTCCAGCTCTCCCTCCTCGTACAGCTTCCGCACAACCTCGGCGGCATCTCGGGTTCGGCGTGCTACATCACCATCGCCTCCCATCTCCAAACATCCCGACTCCAGCAAATCCTGGACACCCATCCCCTCCTCTCCCCTTCACACTGCACCTTTTCGGACATACAGACCGTTCAGACACCCACGATACCCAGGCTGATCCACGTCCTATCCACCTTCCTCCCGCACTACATCGACACCACGCCCAAACACGCCTCCTCCAAACCACTCAAACTCATCATCATCGACGCACTCGCAGAGCTCTTCCATGACGCTGGAAAAACCACCACGAAAACCCTCGTCGAACGCGCCCGCCAACTATACGAGATAGCATCTCACTTGCACGTGCTCGCGGGCAAACATCGCATTGCGGTGCTCGTCCTCAACGAGGTGATCGACGTCATCCACCGTGATGATCCGCCGAGCACTGGCACGATCGGGATCAGCTACCGTGATCAGTCCAGGTTGTTTGGCCGCGCAGATAGCATCCCCGATGAACACCGCAAGGAAGCAGCGCTCGGCCTCGTCTGGGCCAATCAAGTGAACACCCGCATATTCCTCACGCGGACAGGGCGGCGGCGGTATCTCGACGAGAGTGACGTTCCTAGAAAGCGGTCGGCGGTCGGCGAGATTCCGATGACTCGGCTCACTATCACTCCGGTCGACGACCAGCCCATCTTAATTCGGCGACTCTCTGTGGTGTTTAGCTCCGTCGCCGTGCCTGCGTCCTGTGACTATATTGTCACGGCAGAGGGCATCTCTGTCATACCGGGGAGCACTGTCTCTTTGGCCGTATCACCTGCCAAGGCGAATCAGCAGCCAGTCACTGTCCCCGCTGTAGGGGAGAGGGGACAAAAAGACCAAGTTGCACCACTGGACGCTGGCTGCGTTGCCGACAGCTTCGCCGCTGAGAACAGCAGACCACTTACACCGGAGAACGAACTTGGTCCGATCGGCGGTGACACGGACGAGTGGGATAGTTTCTGGGCGGAAAACACGTTACCAGAAGACGTATTCACTCAGATAGACTCATCCTCGAATACATGATGCTTCCATCGTAAAAATTGTGAAGGTGTAGATGAGCTACATGAATATGTTGTCGTGAAGCTAGACTAGGCATGTTTACATTCAGAGAGGTTGGCTTATCTCTAGGAACCAGTCCCAGAGTACCCTGTGTTTACTCATACACGATAATTACCCGCCGTCAACGATTACAAAGGAATGTCAGTCCACTCCGAGTGGCTTCGCGATCTCGTCGCTCCCTTTACCGGGGCGTGTGTCAAACTCTCGTCCAAGTCATGCCCGTACGCCGCAAACTGCGAGCTGGGTGCTTTTGTAATCGGGTACCGGGGCATCACCTTAACGACACCGGGAAATTTGTCGACCCACGAGACGGCGAAGCCGAACGCAGCTACGGAACGAGACGCATGAGTATAATACCCTGGGGGACCGCAAAGACTGACCAAGGACGGGCGAGGCATACGCCATGCCGAGTTGGACACCTGCGAGCGTGCAGGGCTTGGCTGCGTGGGCAAAGTCGGTGCACAGGCCCATACCGCTATCCTGTGTTGCGCGGACTGTGAGCGATGTCGCCAGCGCTAGAATAGGAGTCGAATGAGATAGTCAGCGTCGACGTAGAAGGGTACTTACCGAACCCGAGCACCCCACACGCGTTGAACAAGATCAAGTTTCTCGTATTACTCGCTTCCTCGCCCCGATGTGTGATCTGGTGGTAAAGACTGATAGAGGACAGATTCAGCAGGTGCGCAGGACATTTACGGCAACAGAAACTCACCACCCAAGAATAGTCAAGAGACTGAGGAGGTCAAAGCACATGGCCAGGGCCTGAAAGACTAAGGACGCGTATCAATTGCGCGTTCCTGGTGAGAGCTTAGGCACGCACCTCCTCCCGTCTTTTCATGGAAAGCGATTGCGGATAGAACCAACGAGACGAGATTAGTGATAATGATAGTGACTAAGGGGGTGTGTGGGCAACGATCAGAAGACGATTTGGTGTCACTTACAGACGGCAATCATACGCGAAAGAGCGAAAGGGAAGGGCATAGTGTCACAGACAGCTAGGCAATGAGATAGATAAAAACGAATGAAGAGTGGGAGGAGTTGGGTTGAACTGGTGGGCTGGCGAGCCGCATTTTATACAAGCCCCGGGTTGGTCCACGGTGGAGTGCGGCGGGCCACCAGACAATGGAATGGCCCATGCTTTTACTTGTGCTTTACGACGAGTCCACCAAACTGGATATAGGTCTCGGAGTCTGAATCAGGCATCGAAGGGTGGAACACCGGGAAATCAAAGCGTGAACAATGCCAACCAACCGCTGTTGTAAGTCCACCTTCGTATGCGCGTCACTCTTATGCCGGAGTAGTAGTCAAGGGTAAATGTTTGAATAATCCATGACATACGGTACGTGAGACAAAGAACGCGAACCCAAAAGAGTACAGCGCAGATCAGACCCAAAGTAATAATTCAAAGGGAGTGGGAATCGACACCTTGTTTGTGGTCACTGAAATTCCATATCCTCACATCACCGTCATCACTGCCAGATATGATCTTGTCTTCGCCAAGACCAACGCAAGTCACCGCACCACGATGTCCAAACAAGGTGCTGGTACATTTGCCCTCTTCACGGTTCCACACCTGGAGACCGTAGAGTCAGTATAGTCATCGCAAAACAAACAGATCTTGCACTAACCTTGATTGTGCGATCATGGCTTCCGCTGACGAGTCTCAGTTTATCGCACGCGACTGCCCACACGCCCTCGATGTGCCCAAACAAAGTTTTCATAGTCTTGCCCGTTTCGACATCCCACACCTTGATTGTGTTGTCGAGGCTCCCCGATATCAGCACAGGTTTCTTGGCAGGCTTGCCAGTCACACCCGTCGCCGGGTTCGGTGCGATACGATCCATACTCTCGCTCGATTTCCTGGTATCATGCGTGATGACGGTGCAGATATCAGCAGGATTCGATCCCCCACAGAGCTGGACAACATCCGAAGACGAGTCATCAGTCACATGTACAGCATCTGGTGGATGCGAACTATTATCCTCGTCCGGCCCATCGTCCACGTCAAGGATCCGTAGGCCTTGAACCTGGCCGACATGCCCAGTGAATTGACGCACGGAGGTCCGGTTCGCGAGATCCCAAAGGCAAATAGTCCCATCATCGGAAGCAGAGAAGAGCATCTTGCCGGTCTCGATCTTGAGCGTGGAACGACAAGGATTTGTAGGTGGGCTAGCACTCCCGCGGGAATCCCACAGCCTTACGGCATTCACCCAATCACGATGTCCGCGAAGGGTGAATGCCTCTCCTGTACAAAAGTTCCACACCTTGACGGTCGTGTCGACACTGCCGCTGGCGAGGACGCTGGCGTCAAAATCGAGACACACTACGCCGCCGGTGTGTCCCTCCAGCGTGCGTATACATTCACCCTTCCGCCAATTCCACACACGAATGGTATGATCCATACTTCCAGTGATCAGCTTCGCTTCATCAAACTGGAGAGCCCGCACGGCCCTGGTGTGGCCTCTGAGACAACGAATCTCAAGACCAGTTTCAAGGTTCCATATGCGAACAGTGCGATCATACGACCCTGTGATGAGGATAGGAAAGGAGGGATGCTGGAGTGTTTCGTTGAATTGGAGACACATGACACCGTCCGTGTGACCTAGCAGGGTGCGCACGCGACATCGACCGCGGCGCCAGTTGCGCTCGATGGCAAGGCGCTCACTGTAGACATCTTTCCAGGGTCGAGTCAACGTTTCAGGCTGTGGGTTTAACGGAGGGATAAGGAGGTCGGGGGGCTGGGGACTTGAACTAAGGAAGGGTGATGCTGAAGAAGACGACGGCGCGCCTTCGGACCTCTGGCGCTTCAAAGGCCGGTCAACGGAGGAGATGTTGTCTAGCTCGCGCTTCGAAGGTGCAGGTGGAGAAGGGGAAGAAACGAAAGGTGAGGCGGAGCTGGGACGAACTTGGCGCCTTCGTTGCAGAATGGGTAAGCCCCAGCCGCATTTGAGGCACTTCTGCCCGATGTGCTGCTGGCAGATCCCGCGCCAAAGGATGTCGTCGTCGGCAAGGCTGCGCCAGTGCTTGCACACCTGAGCAGCACGACAAAGGGAAGTCGCGTCGAGATGGGCGAGGATCTTGAGAGAGACTTCGCGGGGGAGGACAATGAAGGGGTCGATTCGAATGAGGTGGCCGAGTTGCTCGGTGAGGAGGGAGAGTTGAGAAAAGCAACACATGGTGAGGAGTCCTTGGAGGATGAGCTCCCTTCTCGGGTGAGAGGAGGAGGAGAAGCTGGACCAGATTAAATTGACGACCTGCCGCTCCTCTTCGGGGAGGGCGTCAAGGGCCTGTGAAGATAGATTAGCAGTGGGTCGGCGAGCGTGAAATGGGTGACTGACCTGTTGGAGCTTGATGTTGGTGCCCTCGTCGGCCATGCGCTGGTGTCGAACGCAGAGTTTTCGAGGGGAAGGGGAGGACATGTTCGGGTGCGCGGAGGGGAGAGAAGGAGGAGTAAGCGAAGAAGCTAAGCGAGGTTCTGGGAGGGTGTCACACTCGGGGTTCGTTGTAGACACGATCATAGTTGGAGTCCAAGAACTGTCTCGATTCTTTATGCATCTTGTACGCGACATATGGCGCAACTATTTCTGCGTCACGCAATCACACAGCCACCTTATTACACTTAAACATCCCCTGCCAAGCTGGGAAAATACCGCGACGAGTCGCTCGCAATTCGATATCATACTATACGCACAAATCAGATAACACACGCGATCGGCCATTCCTTTCTGCTGCAGAATCATCAATCCAGCGTGATCCTCAGCTGTTCCAACGGTATCGGCTCGAACGTGTCCAAGTCGATACCCCGCGACCGCAGTTCGGGTATGCAGTGTGGTGGCACAAGTTGTCGGTTCAGCTCAGGTCTCACGGATAGTTCTGCATATCCAATCATCGATCAGTCGTCCTTGTGCGCTACCCGTTGACTTACCCTCTCGTGTAAAGTTGAACAGCGGCGGGAATTCCTTCTGATTGGGCATCCTCGCCCCCTCCCCACGGAGCTCGTCAAAGAAGGGGTGAACCATGGCTTGCACCGCGCTCAACCGCGCCCCCGGAGTGTATTCAAGAAGCTTCGCTACCAAATCTATCGCTTCGGGTGCAGTGCGTGGTCGGAACACCTACAAAACACCGTCAGATACAACGCGCACAAGCAAAGCCGAGACAGGGACCTTGTTAAACGGATGAGGCTTGATCTGAGGGAACTTGTGCTCCATGTAGTTGGGGTTCATCGTCTTGATCTGCTCTCTGGACGGCGTGCCAAGAACCTTGATGATTTCCACCAACTGATCGATACCACTTTCACCCGGGAAGAGTGGCTGCCCCAGCATCAACTCGGCCATCACGCAACCCGTCGACCAAACGTCTATTCCAAACATACGTCAAGCGCATCGAATACGAAATTGACGACTCACCGATATTTGTCGTGTAGTTGGTAGCTCCGAAAATGAGCTCTGGTGCACGGTAGTACCGCGAGCAAATATAACTGACATTGGGTTCGCCCGCCACTAAAATCTTTGCTGAGCCAAAGTCGCACAGCTTTAAAACCCCGGTAGCGGGGTTCAAGAGCAAATTCTGAGGTTTGATATCACGATGGCAGATGCCTACTGAGTGGATGTAAGCCAAGGAGCGCAGCAGTTGGTACATGTACAGTTTGATTTGAAGGGCGGGCATGGGCTGTTTGAGTTTAGAATAGTGGCGACTGGCGCGGTAGACTGTTTCAGGTACATATTCAAGTACAAGGTTGAGATAAACTTCGTCCTTCTAGATTGGGGATAAGTCACTGGACGGATGGCAAAGGAGGTGTGAGCCAACCTTGTCTCCATTGGAATAGAAAAAGGCTTTGAGGTCGACGACGTTTGGATGAGATACGAGTCTCATGATTTGTAGTTCGCGGTTCTGTCCGGCGTAGATGAGCAAGACACACACCACAAGGGTTGGAAAGGGGAGAAACGGTCGGAAAAAATGAGGATGAAAAAAAATGATGCAACGGAAGCAGTACCTTGAAGCGCTTGTCCTGGAGGACTTTCTTGATGGCGATTTCTTCGGTGTCTTTGGAAGAGTCTGACAAAAGTTTTGCCTGGAAGACGACACCGAAGGAGCCATTTCCGATGACTTTGCAATTTGTGTAGGCGAGCTCGCGTTGCTCGCTTGTCTTCCCGTCTGAAGCGACGACTTTGACGATCCTATGAGGGTCGTCGATGGCTAGTTGATTTACGAGGAGATGAGGCTCTGATTGCATTGATATGGGGGGTGGTGGAGAGGGAGGGGAGAGGAGAAGAAAACGGGTGGAAGATGACGGGAAGAAGAGGGCGGGAGAACCATATATGGATGTGGGGGGCTGGGGGAGGGGTGCGGGAGGGAGGACAACAGGGAAGAAAATACTCACGTGACAATTTGACGCCGTTTATTGGAGCGTTGGAAGCCATCTGAGCAGGAACGGGAGATGGCTGGGAGAGACAAGGGAGAGATTGGGTTGGATCAGGATGACGATATGTGTGAGTCGTACAGAGAGAGGCCCAAAGGAGACACAAAAGGGAAGTTGAGATTCGGACAGGAATTGATACAGTGTTTGAGAGTCTGAGAGGCGACGAGTGCAAGACGGGGCAGGACAAGGGACGACAGCACAGTCTGCCAGGAGGCTTTGCACTGGCTGATCCCTAGCCTGGTCCTGTGACCTTCTTGTGACCCCCAAAGATGTACAAATACTACGACTTCCCGCTGCTCATATGCTAGAATGATCCCTTGACATTGCGAATAAGTAGTACAATGATCTCTCTAGTTACCCCATCGTCGTCCCCTCCCCCTTTGCTGTCTACCCCCTTCTTGTATCGAACTCTGCGCTCCAGGTGCCGGAATGTTTAATCTCATATAATCAAATGCTACTTGGGCATGTCCCATACCCCACGCCTCGCTTGCCTGTCGAGAAATTTCATCGATCACAGCAAAACGGGCGTCATGCTCATTTTTGAGTTGCCGTGGAGCAGGAAAACTGTTGGCAAATCAGTTTCGTCACCATCCTCAAGCAGGTAATTACGCTATTTGCTTACCGGCTCCCGATGTGATTCAGAACCAGTCGTTCAGCACCGATCCGCTTTGCAAACTCCCCTGCCATCGTCGGCGTAGAGTGTCCCCTTGCCAAGACTTTCTCTCGGACCTCCTCCTCCTTCCTACGTGCCTGCGGATCCACAGAAGTAGGTATGCATGCATCGGTCGCTTCGTGTATCACAAGCGAGGGCGGAGGAAATCTGAGCAGAGGCTCGATAGCCGAGGCATCGTAAGTATCTCCCAAAATCGCCAGCTTTCGGTTCGGAAAGCCTGTCTCTCTGATGATGTACCCCATACATGGATCTAAATGATCGTAACTGAGCCGGGGTAACGGACCAGGATCGACACCCAAACACCCACTAACCTCGATGCGATATAGGTCCTGCATCAACAACGACATCTCCAAGACGTCCACGCGCTATAGTGAATGCTCTCCAGAAACCATGTTCGTCGCACAGCAAGTCCAGACCCGGACATTCGCCAGAATGGAGAGACGCGGCGTCACACGGTGTCCGCGGGCATTGGGGTGTAAGAAGCTCGTGCACAGCATAAGTGTCCGCAGTCTTAGTGAGCGTCATTGTAAGGATGGTGCGAACAAAGGTGCGCAGGCCAGCGGGGCCATAGATATTGATTCGAGGGGGCTGAATGAATTCTGAGACACGTCAGTATCCCCAGCAGCACGGAACATACGGGTTTTGTAGGAGGAAGGGCCTCCGTGGCTGGCGGAAAGAGGATATGACGCAAGAAAGGCACAATGCCCATGACATGGTCAGCTGCAGCGTGCATGCAGATCCAGTGAGCAATAGCCCGAGAAAGTAATCATCTTTGTTACCGTGCATGTGTGTTACAAAGAGCTTGGTCACTC